>JAGDQP010023879.1:16944-28615 GCA_022664845.1 Lepisma saccharinum | reverse complement strand
CGGCTTACGGAACTCGCAAGTTCATCTCTCCGCAGTAACAAAAGTTCACTATTCGATTCTATTCTGGGCAACATCAAACTAGTTTTCATCACGAACACCTACTTCTCGAAGATCGGTTCTAATATTGTCCTCCCAACGACGTTTCGGTTTTCCCTACGGTCTCTTTCCATTCGGCTTTTCCAGAAAGATAGAATATAACCTTCGTTTTACTCTCCATCCGAGCTACTTGACCAGCCTATCTTAGTCGTCGCGATTTCATTATTCTCATAATGTCGGGTGAATCATACAGTCCAAGGAATTCTTCATTAGGCACTCTCCTCCATTCCCCAGTCATCTCGTCCCATATTTCTTTCTCAAAACCTTATTTTCAAACACTCGTAATTTATGTTCATCTGCTAGGGCCGTACTCCAACTTTCGCAACCGTAAAGTATTACCGTCAGAATAACCGTTTTGTATATTTTCAATTTCAACTTTCTTGCTGTTAATCGTGATGTTAGAAGCTATTAGACTGAATAGAAACAAGCGATTTTTTTATTTCTTTCGTGACCTCGTTTTTGCTTGTTACATGTGCTCCCAAGTATTTATATTTGTTTACTTTCTCTATGATCTCAACCCTAATTATTATGTTTTTATTTCCTTCGTTCCCCGTGTTTCGGTTTGTTATCATGTATTTTGTTTCATCTATGTATATCTGTAGACCTATTTCATCGCACGCTTCTACTAAGACATCGGTGTTGCTTTGTAGTGCATCTATGTCGTCCCCTATTAAATCTACATCATCCACGTATACGAACTGTTGATTGAAGACATTTAATAAATAATATTATTAAAAATGCAAGCAGGGTTCGAACTCGCTGTCTTCCATAACAATTATACAGTATATAGGGGATCTAGTTTAAAATTTTATCCCGGTTCGT
Source organism: Lepisma saccharinum (assembly GCA_022664845.1). NCBI lineage: Eukaryota > Metazoa > Arthropoda > Insecta > Zygentoma > Lepismatidae > Lepisma > Lepisma saccharinum. Next base: position 27,697 of record JAGDQP010023879.1, on the reverse strand, counting down.
GATTTATTCCCTACATATTACCAATTCTGGAGCATCAAATGGTTCAAAAGCACTATCCTATATAATCAAACGAGGCTAAATCGATGTTTCAGGCAGAAGAAACAGTGAATGAAGATGTAAGTAACGATCTTACCATTCTGTCTGAAGCTAAAATATTATTCAAGTCAAATTTTGTGCATATAGTGTGTAAATACAGTTAAGCACTGTTTAAGAAAAATGTTAATACTAAATGATGCCATGTCTGTTTCAACTCTTCGCAATTATGTTATGTTATAGGGATTTATAGTCTACACATATGACAAAATATATCTACTTTCGAGTTTCAGATATTTACGGGTGACCTTGAATGAATATTTACGGAGGTTAACTGAAATTTAATATGCCATATTTTGCATTGATACGACAATCTCATAATTTCATTCCTCTACAAAATCTACATCATAGTCAAATTCTATTAAAATTTAAGATGGTCGGCTACTGAGGTATGTTGATTTGGCAAAGAAAGACATGAAAGCAAGATTTAGTTTAATTGAGCTAAGACTATTAATAATAATAATAGAAATTGGTGTAATGATGGCACTGTAGAAGAAAAGGCATAACCTTCATGGCAACTGGAATTCTCTCATTCTCTCTCTCTCTCTCTCTCTCTCTCTCTCTCACACACACACACACACACACACACACACACATATATATATATATATATAAAAATCACAGCCATATTCAATCCACTAGTGGATGAGGCCTCTCCCCGAAGGGAGGAGTTGGTCTACTGCTCCCACGCTGACCAGACGGGTTGGGAGAGGAGAGCGAAGCTCTCTCTGTGATCGCCACTGTCTTTTATTCACAGCAGCTCCCCAATTATCCTCACGTTGCTGGGTCAACACCGAAATTTTTGAGCCCCCACCGGGAATCGAACCCGGGACCGCTCGCATTGAAGTCGAGCGCGCTACCGACTAGGCTACGCAGGAGCTCATATATATATATATATATATATATATATATATATTGTCGTAATCGATTGCAGGGCAGATGAAGTTATAAAGTATACATGTTGACATTAAATGCATATTATTATTTTTCATGTATTGGCATTTATTTTTATTTTTTACTATTTGTTATAAAATATAGCTGGGCAGGTACAATTTTTATCTTGAAACTCCAAATAATTTACAGTAAGGCTAGTCTTCTAATAGTATACAAACTGCACAAATATAATATACACATGGCACATTCAACATTGCCAATAGAACATAGGTATTAGAAAAATCTGCATATCACGATTTTTCAGTGCATGGATAACCTGTAAGCGCATTAAAAAAATAATACAGCGTTTAAACCGATACTTCAGTATTTCCATAATTGACAAAACAAATAACATATGCTATTTATAAACATACATAACCAACACCATTCAGTCTCTTTCTTACTAATATATACATACACACACGAAAGTACAAATTCATATACACTCGTATCACAATAAATGTACACTATTCGAATCAAATAATAAGATCATTCTCATACTTTCGCTTGAATATTTCTTATTACGACTTAAGCCTTGCAATAGAAGGTACCGTACTTGAACTTTATCATACACACACACACACACACACATTTTTTTTTGGAGGCCCCTTCAAAAAATGCTGCGTATCTACGTACAATGATAGTAACAGATACTTTTCCTACGGCCCACGTGCGAAATGTACAGCCAGCAGCGTTAAAAAAATTTAATAGCCGAAAGATCCTAACTGCACTTGACGAGTCACTACAGAGTCAAAACCACATCTGGTGCAAAATCTCAACAATACGTACCTTTTCTTGAACTATAAAATTATATAGATTGCGTTGCCATGGTAACACACATCTGAATTTTATTTATGGTCTTTAGGCATCTAATATTCAGACTTTCGTAAAAAATAGTGCTATTTAGCAGAAAACATACAGGTGGGCTTATAAATCTTTTACGGTTAGAGTATCGGGTATATGCAATGTAATATGTAACTGGTTTTTGCTTTTTCAAACACATTACAATCAATGTCTTTCACAGGATGTGTAATACATACTTCTAGAAACTACTATAATACAAACAAAAGACAATATATATCTGTACTTTAAGGAAATTATACAAATGGGATTTGTATGCTGAAGAAGTATATAAAACAGATTTTAAATACCTTATTCGCCCTTGTACATCAAATACTGAAAACTTTATTGTACACATACTTTTAGCCACACCTACTAAGTTCATTACTTTCACATCTTAATCAACCTATTATTTAGAAACTCGTAATATGAATTTTAGACCAACTAGCATGGAAATAAAATACTTTGCACGCACGAAATAGACATAGTATACAACTTGCATTCATTTATCTAAGTAGTGTGTACCATATCTATTCACTCAATTTTTGTATCAGTTTCTACTGATTACAAGCTTATTTCTTAATACACATAATCACAAATTACTGAAATAAATTAAATGAATCCATATACGTGGACATGATCTGTCACATTCTACACATTAGTCTGCAATTTCCTTAGAAATACGACAAATTTTAGTCTTAAAGGGAAATTACATATTGGATTTGGATCAGTCTCGTATTAATGTCGCATGAATATGTAAAATTTACAGGCTGGTTTCATAGTTTTGGAGCTTGAAAGTGATACCATTCTTTGCTTGATGGAAAGGATCGAGTTATAGAATGCGATCTCAGTGTAATTAACCCTAGCATTACCAAGGTATTTTTGGGTCGCATCAATTACCAAGGTTAAAATATCATTATTTCTCACAGAAACTATTTTATATTCTCTGATATGAACATCACATAGTTTTTTTCTACTTTATTACGATGTTTCTAAGTACAATGTTGCCAACTATATATATAGTTGTGTAAGTGACAATTTTTTATTCATGTTAGTAACTATGACATATTTCTTTTACTTTTAGAAAAAAAAATCAATAAGATCAAAAGCACTTTAGTACAGTATATGCATGAAGGCATCTCCATACTACATTTCATTTCGTATCACATTTCATATGTAACATTTACTGCATTCTATGAATAGCCCCTTTACTACTACCAGGAGGGAAGGGGACCTTCGGAAGCCCACAACGCATTATTTACATTATAACTGGAACAAGATAAACATTTAAAACAAAGCAAGTACATTGTATCACCAATGGGTTGAAGCCAGACAATATCATTTTTTTTTTCAGATTTTTTGTCGAATTGCAAGTGTTAAAAAAAATTAATTTGTGCGCCTCGGAGCCTCTTCCCCCACATCCAACCTGGTAATGCTAGAGGTGTAAGCTTGTGCAGGGTTGGCTTTGTGTAGATAATACCATGGACTAATTATGATAATACGTTGCGCTGAATGAAGCAAACTAACTTAAAATAAACGAAAATGTATTGAAAATAATAAAGTACGTTGCATACGTTATACAAGGTGAATAAGCTGATTAATCATTGCATTTCCAATGCTTCTATGAAATACAAATATAATTCTCAAACGCTTAATACGAAGGGAGAGGATTTATTTTCCTAAGCGTTCACAAAATATATGTATCAGTCTTATACTTATAGATAATATATAATACTGTAATAAATCACCTTGCAGTTGCTCCTTCAATGGCAAACAAATTCAAACATCCTTTGTGAATGTAACGTTAATGACACTAATCTACCTTCGATTTTAGATGACGGTAGGAAGGTGAGTCAAAGTATAATGGTGCGTATTATTTTAAAATGAACCTAATCTAACTAGTATGTTTACGACGGTATAATCGGCATAGTAAATTAAAGTTCGTAAGAAAAGAACAATATTATGAACGTGTATTATGTAAAGCAATGCTCAATGTCCGATGCAGAGAAAACTTCGTAGAGTTACAGTGTGCAATGGTTAAATTAATGTGGTAGATGAAGTACAGTGAAGAAAGATATTCATCATGCCAGATCGCAAATTGTTGTGGGTGAAAATTATTGATGACAACTGTTGTTGCTGATTAGTACATACCATATAGCTGGATTCTGTCCACTGTCTGTCTGTTACGTCTTTTATATAATATTATGCATAAGTATCAACAAAAATGGGACTACGTGTGTACACTTAATACAAAGTGATGAACTTCAGACTAACGACCTTTACTTATATATCACTCAGCAAAGCCGTTTCCACTAATTCCTCGCGATTACCATGGCAACGACATGGAAGTGATGTAAATCTTTAAACAGCAGCTTCGAAGTACTATATTAACGCTATTGTTTGTACTAATACACTCTTGTGAAACTGGTGGTGCAACCCCATTACATTACAATAATAACGATAATAACAACCATAAGAATAAACATATACAATAAAATCCTTTATCATGTGGGCTTATTACACAAAACAAAATGAAAAACCTCTTGTAAAAGAAATAGCATTTCTTGGATCAAACAAAGGACAAAAAAAGTTGCAGTTTCGTAGCTGGTGGACACTTGAACATAGAGTTTATATTGCTTTATTCAAAACTCTTTTCAATTCCTATTAGTTTTTATTTATTTATGTCCGGTTACAGTGACTTCTAAAAACACCTAGCGACAATCAGCAGTCAAAAAATATTAAGAAAATCCATATATTATTATTATTTCGTTAAATACGCACTCTATTTTGTCAAGAGGCAGAAACATGGCGCCATGCGGAGGAATACTAATTGTGACACTTCATGTTATAAAGGACACGTATTTTGCCACAAAACACACGGACAGTACCTCATGCGAGCGACAGAGAGAGAAGAGGGTTTAGCTGAAGTCAGGTTAGGTATTTCTTCATTCATTATACACGATGCATATCATTCTCACGCACCCTTCGCCCTATGCCGCAAGAATGTAGTTCTCACTTCACAGGAATAGTATCGCTAATAAACACATGTAGCTCTCGCCTTTAATTCCTTTAACGCTTATCTCATGTTTCAAAGTCACACAAATATCTCAATCCTCCCATAATTTTTTGCAAAAAATGTCCACCAACTTCAGAACCGTACAAAAAAAAAGTTTGGGATATGCGATTGTCCCTAATTAGAAACATTCTAAGAAGAAAGTGCATTGTATAGTAAGATACACAATGTTGACATACAAATGGTGTAAAGGACCACCCCACTCCCAAAACAAAACATAGAAATAAAATTATTCTATTAATATCTCAATTATACAGTTTGTATAATTTAAAACTCAATTTTTTTTTAAAACGTCAAGAAACTGTAGAAGTGATTGCACTTTCTGTTCTTTTTATTTATTAAAAGTACTTAATAACTGCTATATGCCGGGGCTATAAGTCAGTGAATTGAATTTGAATTTATTCATGGTCTTTAGTATGTACAGTCAGTCACTTTAGCCTTAACCATTAGCTTCATATTTACGTACAGCAATTCGTTGATAATTCAAGTAATTATATACAGCAGATTTTTTTTTAAATTGCATATTCACTAATCGTTTACTTAGATTGTCCCGCTACTAAAAAGAATATTGACAATAGCAAAACAAAACAATGTTCTGGTAATGTGTTAATTACGCACGTCACAAAGTTTAAATCAAAGCAGAAGCGTAAAAATGAAATCGGAATATATATAATATTCTTTTAAAGTATATTTAGAATATACCTGAAAACTAATTGGAAACTGAAATTTTAACATGTAAGAACCTTTAAACACAAAACAAAATTACTGATATTGAGATGATAGATAATAATTAACCCAAAATGCAACGAAACATGTATTCTCACCTGATTTCATCTAAACATAAAACAACTTTATACATAGTATACGCATTATAGCTGTTTTGAACTGTATTAAAACTCCTCACAAAGGGAAACACGAAATATTTTCTTTTCAATTTGTAATATGAAATTTATAACTTAAGTAAACTTAAGAATGTGGGGATACCTATTAGTTAAGACGATTAATTCAGAATACCGGACCTAAATATTACCGCAAAGAAGTAAAAAAATTCCAACATAATATATACGAAAAAGCATGATCCATTAAATCTTACTAAGTCTACAGAATTCCCATGTATTATTTACTGTTAAATTTTGAATCTGAATTATTTTTATGCTCTAATATTATTTACTCTTATGGCTTAGCTCCAGTGGTACTCTTTATTTCTCGATGTGATACTTTGTACTTTATCTTCCTTTACCCGTGCCTTGTATTCACTTCTCTCCACTTTCAAACGTAGAATACAGTGTCATGCATAAATCAATTGTAACCCTATGTACAAATGCAACCGTTTAAAACTATAACATGAAACTGACGGTGAATAACCAGAAGCTGTATACAAATTAGGAACTCCTGTGTTGTCAAATAGAAAAAGAAACGTAGGAAAGTGCTACTTTCATTAAGATAATAATGAAACGATTGACTTTTTACATGTAAAGTGCTTTGCAGATTGACAACGAGAAGTAATAAACCTAGCAGGAACCACACGTCACAAATAACCCCATCCCACTGACATGACTGTTTCCATTCTTTACTTCTTAAAAACATAATAATACTTTTATATACATGGACAGTACAGTAAGAAACTTAATGCACTAACGGAAGGAAGATGATATATTTGAAAACATATCATAGGTTTGTTAGGCCCTATATTAGGCAGGAATGCAATCGTGATGTTGGAAATCATAATGACTTGAAATGGACGAAAAATTCAGTACTTTAATTAGTCGGTACGAATTGCCAGTCTTGACAACAGCAAAATAAATGTGATGTACGTGTGTTGTTCTCAAAAGATTCAACTTCTTCCATATAAAAGACAAATACAATGCTGGTTTTGACTCAAAAATACTAACCAAATAATTATCACGAACGAGTAAAACTTGATTAAATGTAAAAAGGTATACTAATACATATAAGTTAACGAGGAATGGCGAAGCCACTACTAGTGCTCGATATATTTTCCTCTGAAATTTTCTTTACGTTTTCTCTTTTTTGTCATCATACCTGTAACAGTGCAATTTCGTCACTTATTTATAATTGTAACAAAGCATTTTGTTTCTAATCGATATTTATGCGGACCTTATTACTTCCATTTAGGCATTATAAATTTTGCAGTAGTACAGCTATCGAAAACTATAATAAAAGATAAAACAAGATTCCTTCTGGAAATAACTGCTACAGTCAAAATCATATTTTTGATACATTCGTCGGCATATTTTCTCCGAAAAAAAAAAAAAAAGAATAACAAATATATGTCACTGCTTATAGCAGCACTACTGTTAACATGTTCAAAGCAATTTCCACAAAATTTTACGCACCGCGAGTTACAGCAATAACTACGATACTTCTTAAGTTCTAACTATTATAGTCTATTTCTCACAAGGCAACGAATATTACGATTATCTGCTCTTGAGGTTAAATACTGGATTTCAACCGTACGATAGGTATTACTATGTAATTTTCATATTATGCAACCTGCAGGTAGAACTTCGTAACGGTTTTTGAATATCATTACGAAATGCCTATTATGAACTCTTACTATACATTTTTTGCCTTACTACCAGAAGTCCATACTTCCTTTCGCACGTTGTAATCAAGCGGTAACGATCTAATATAAAAGTGATTAAAGGTCTTGGACAGGAGATGACACTAGAAAAATACGCAACTTAATTGTAGTAATGAATTCAGAAATTGTGTTGCTGAAGACACAAAAAGGAAAGATAGATGGTAAAGATTTATATACGCGCCATCTTGATTCTTGTCACGAACTAAAAAATCCAGTTTACAACTGATACTCATTTTAGATTTTGTGCATATTAAGATGGCAACACCTTCCAAAAATTAGTAACAACAATAATAGTCATCAATAAATTATTTTCTAGCTAACATTGTTGCCGTCAGCTCTAAACTGGTGAAGTAAAACGATTTTGATACTGAACATTATTTCAAGTTTTTCAAACTTGTTTCGCAGACATTCTGGCATTTGCATCCTCTTCCTGAAAATTTTTGGCCAATTGATCGATATTGTCGCCCTTGACGTTATCCAATTGAATAGCATCATTATTATCATCATCATCACGTTCGCCTTCTATGTCATTGAGATCTTGATCCATTAGATGATCATTGTCTGTAAATTTTTAAAACACAATTTTTTTTTTATTAGTATCAAAAATAGGAAATACGTAGTATATTTAAGGAACATGAATAATTTTATATACTATCAAGCAAGGGTACAGACAAATACTTTAAGAGTCAAAGAACTTCAGCTCCTTAACCTATTTTAAAGACTTTTAAACATTAACAAAATCATGCAGTTTCGTAAGCGACCACAATAAAACTTAAGAAAATAAATAACTGATTTTGAAGATTTTATTTTAGCTGCTACATTTAGAGGCATGCATATTAAAAGTGCATTGTTGAAAACAAAGGGTACTGAATTTATGATTTAAAATGGCCACAGAGAAGTATGCTTGAAAATCACAGTACAGTTCCCTAGCTTTCTACTGAAAGGCATTGTCAATGAAAAAAAAAAAAAAAAAAAAAACCGTGGCCAATGGACTACTCTTTAAACTCAAATTAGGAACTATACTATTCATTTACTCGTGACAAAATATACAGAAGCAGAATTTATGTACCAATTTTTCTAGATCAGGCGCTCTCAACCTGGTACTCTTTTAATGACATTTGGTGCTTTCGTCATGAGAGTAAGTACTCGCGAAAGCTAACGTCATCGAAGAAACTGTCACGTAAAGTACTGAAATAAAGCACTAAAATACGGAACTGTCGATAATTTATTTCTGACAGTTTTACCGCTTTCAGTGATTGTTAAATTAGTCCAGTTTCCTGTTGCAAAAACGCTTAACAAACGTCTGCTGAAAGTCATGAATTATTGGCGTCATATTAAGAACTAATCTTTCATAACATTCGTTGATTAAGTCGTGGCAATGCTGTTAAGGGTGTGGTAGGTATTTGAAAAAATGTAAGCAACAATATTTCCAGAATTATTTGAGGATCCCTTCATAGTAGATCTCTTTCAATATCTAAACGAGCTTAACTTTTTGGATAAACAAAACACGATTTGAAAAATGAAATAAATATGTATTCATTACGGTTAAAATTAGAAAAACCCTTTGCTACAGTAAAGTAAGAATGGACTACAATATTTTCCAGAAACTTGCATACACACACTTTCGAGACTTGACCAAGCCCAGTATAGTTGTCCTCCAGCTAGTAATTCAAGATCTCTTTGAACGAGTTTCATATGGGGCTTCGTATTTTGGAAGGACATGAACAGTAGTTTATTATGGTATATAACCCCTTTCAATTCAATGTAGACTTAATCAGAAAAATCAAGATTGTTCAAGAGACTACTATATATTTAATAATAAAATTGCTGGTGAGGAGCTAGGATTGAAAGATCTCCAGCCAGTCCTTCTTAGCGTTGAAATATTTGTTTGAAAAGGAGAAATTCATAACCGTTTGGGAAGAAGGTACAAAACGCTTCCCCTCACTGCAGACGGTTCTCTCAAGTGTCTTGTTATGTTCGAGATGATCTACCTGTGCGAGAAAGCTTTTCGCCTCATGAAATACCTCAAGAACAAAGCACGAACACGATTAACTGACTAGCATGTCAGGTCTGTTTACGAACAGATACAAGCGACTTCTGCTTGGACATCAGATGAAGTTCTCAGCAATATTCAAGCTCAAAGATCTCATTAAGCTGGTCAGCTTTAAAAACGTCTTTATTGATTTATGAGGACTAACGACATGACTGCCGTGTCAGCACTTTAAACCTCAATAGTTCAGCCCTACTGGAAAAATGATCTAGGTGTCAATGTGTTCCTGAAAGATGGAACTTCCCAATTACAATATAAATTACAAATATTTTTTGTACCGTTCAATATAAGACAATATATACTGTCACAGAATCGGTCTAGATGCACACTTCTTGTTGCTTAATGTTCTGGAGACAATGTAAAAAATGATGTATATATGATGAGGGGGGGGGGGGGGGGTGAAGTTTGTTTAGGTTGTTCTTTGCCTAAAACTTTATAGGAAATAATTACTATATACAAGACATCTATTTTTTGCTTCCTTCTTCTACCAACAGGAATATTTACTTTTCTAAAAGTAAAGAACTTCTTAACGGAGCGAGCCGAAAGAATTTGCTTCATTTTCCGCGCCGATGATCGTAAGCTGCGGGAAGTGGGAGGGGGGGGTGGCGAGTTGTCAACACTATAGAAGCCTGCTTTTCTTTCTTCTGTGGTGTTGACAACTCGACATTCACAGTTCGAGCTTGAGAGAAACAATAATGAGGACCAATGCTGATACGGAACAAAGTGCTATGACCAATTCCGAAAACTTATTTACTTTCTCCACCTCCCTTAAACCCTCTTACTCTCGATGTAGCTTGTTTTTCTTCTCAGCGTTTGAGTCATTTCTGAGCTAACAATAGGGCGTGTCAGTTCGTTTGTGATTTTTGTGAAACTTCTGAACTTTTGTTGCACTTGTAAATCCGAAGTGGCGGTAATATATCTGTGACTTTGTGGTCATAGTGGAGACAGGGTTCCGCTTGTATAACATGCAGTGGCGTACCGTGTTCATTTCGTGGACCTTTGTTTGTGCAGTGTTTGAAACTCCAAATTCTTTAATGGCGCAGAGATAGATCTCTCTCTCTCAGAGTTACTGCCGACATACTCGATTGTTGAAATCTATGTTCCATAAGCTTTCCAACGATGCATCAATCATAACTGTGATAATTGGGGGGGGGGGGGG
>JAGDQP010023879.1:5532-16844 GCA_022664845.1 Lepisma saccharinum | reverse complement strand
CGGACATCTGGTATTGTGTGTGTGTGGGGGGAGGGGGAGGGTCACAATCTTAAAATGGTTGAGAACCTCTGCTCTAGATGAAGCGTATTGTATTTTACACCAACCAAGTTTCTTTTAGTCTAAAAAAAAAAACAAATCTTGTCATACACTTGTTGACACTTCACGTTTTTCAAATGTTTACAAATAAATGTTAGTTACAAGATTACTAAAGTGATTTGTTTAAGTTTCCGTAAGCAGTCTTATTTCCACAATATTGACACAAGACTTAGATTGCGACTCCGCAAAGTATTTACTGTGTCAAGGGTAGTCACATCGAATATTTTCATAACAATAATTGCATTTGTGTTCGATGAAGTGTCGTAGGCAGTGCCGGTCTGGCTAGGTCGGCAATCGCCGAGGGCCAAAGGGGCCTGAAAGTCTTGTGGGGGCCCCGACGCATAGGAAAATAAATATTAAAAATATATAATAAACTTTACTATCAGATTTCTTTGAAAATACGGAAAACAGAATTAATTATTTTTATTAAAAAACTGGAGTTAAATAGTAACTAAAATAATATTTTTTCCAAAACATTTTAATATGTGTAAACTGTTTTCTTCGCATGTGTTAACTTCCTTAAAACAGTCATTTAAATCTACTAGTAAAACATTTTCTCACGCGATAACGTAGACTATTATTGAATATTGACGACTTGTGAGGTCAGCTTTAGTTTGTCACCCCCGTTCTAATGTTATGGCCCGCCCTCTTTTATTTCTCTGTTATTTTGGGAACAGATGACAAAATCGAAGGTTGGTCACCACACGTGGGTGCCTACCGGCGAACAGTGATTGTGTAGAAAGGTCATGTGATAATAATTCATAAGCATAATACGGTAGTAGTCTATAGCGAAATATATTTATCTACCTTTATTCTTGTTTTGTGATCAAGATAGTTAGTGATTCGAAATTCATAAGTTCTGCGAGGTGAAGATGTCATCTATAATGAGTTGGTTTTGTTAATGTAAATGTAACAAGCAGTAGAAAATGAGTTCAACAAGTGGTGTTACAAAAAGGAAGAAAAGGAAATAAAGAGAACATTTGAAGAAAACAACACTTTAATTCAGTCATATTTTCGTTCTGGGTCTGAACAACAGAAAAACCCTGTCTGTTTTCAGATACAGGTAAAATTAATAAGATAATTGTGCATAATAGCAGCGTTCGAATTAAACTTTCAAAGGGGGGAAGGATGCTTGTGTATTGTCGATATGTATATATAGGAGGTAAATACTTATTCAAGGTAGGGATATAATGTTATTTCTGTTATACGAGTCGGGGATTTCCCCGCCATCCCTCCGTTAATTCGAACACTGCAAAATAGTTGTTTTTATCCATGTTGCTGTTACATTCGCATGTACATAGTCACTGACTTACAACTAACCTCCGTCCATTCTGATTTACAGGTCGTAAGTCGTTTTGGTCGTTTGTCGGCCGTAAGCAGGTGATCCACAGAGCAAGATCCCTCAGCGACTAAATGGCCACCGATGTTTTTTCACTTCTGCACACAGCATTTTGCTCAGTCTATTATGGCTCAGAAAAAAAGGAACCACTGCATTCTGGGGGCCATTAAAAAAATGAAAATCTGAATGCGAAGAGCGCTGAAACCTATTCCCACTTAAGGTACCGACCCTTCCCCTAACCTCTCTCAATGGAGACACGAAGAACAACAAAGGGAATTTCTCAGGCAAGACGTTCAGCCTAATGGATAAGAAGGAATTCAATTTTTTTAAAAATGTACTCAAACAAACAAACAAACAAACAAAAAAAAAAAGTTTACAGCTCTGAATGTAACAATTTCTGTACCTCATTTTTATAATAAGTAACTAAATGTTTTTTTCCATCGGGATCTTGCACTTGGTCGAATCAAACAAGAAATTCAAATATATGTAACTCAAATTTTCAGGTAAGGATTCAGTCAAGAAAAAAATGATGCAGGAGCATTTCCAGTTAGGTGTTTTTTTATCTCCGCTGTGTGGACAAGTTCTCGTTTGTTTTCATTTTAATTTTTTTGGGCTGACGAGTTCGGCATTCCGTTGCTGAATAAACGCCTAAAGGCCCATATATAACAATATACCTGTAAGGGAGATTTTGGCCGATTTTTTACCACATTGTTGACGGTTGCTCTCATACAGTAGTTATTTATTATACGCGCGACTGTCTGGCGGTGTTCAGGACTTGCGTCATCGATATGCTTCCTTGCCTGGGTTATAAGTGTCCTCAGTAGTGATTTTCTGCTTTATTACTACTTCTAATACCTAATACTAATACAAACAACCGTGGCCCGACAACACTTATGGCGCCTTGGCGTGTTCGTTTAAGTAGGGTGTCACGTGGTCAGCGTAACGACTCCCGTCACCGCTGTAACTTTTTTTTTTACCGGATTACGCTACATGTTGATTCATATAGCTCCGCAATTGGCGTCACAATGCTGGGTGGATCTTGTAAATGTTGATTCCCACCAGGAATCGAAACCCGGGACCCGTCAGACCGAAAGCGCGAGGCGTAACAATTTGGCTACGAAGGAGCTGCTTTATTTCTAATGTAATAATTTTATTTATGATTTTTTTTTTTAAATGGTCGTAAGTCGCGTAGGTCGTAAACTGCCGACTATCTGGTGGAAGTTAGATACCGATCATGTTCAGAGTTTTGTTTGATCATATTTGACAGTTTCATTCCGGGGAAGCTTCTGTTCAACTTGGTATGTACTCTGCTTAATTCTTTGTTTAAAGTCCCATCGACTACTCCATTGGTTTCGAGGGGCCTCACAAGATATAAAAACTTATTTAGGAATGGGGAAACCGATATTAGAAGTTCTTCTTGATTGTTCCTTATTGGACCCGAAAAAGTATAAAGACATATTTGCAGTGGAGGCGGAAAAGTTTCCTGATGATTGTTTGAAAACTATTTCTCCCTCAGCAAAAGTGTATAGAACGAGTTGTTGTTAGAACTGAAACTGTTTGCAAGCCAGTATTGTAATTTCAATGCAGATTTTAGTAAAAGCATGCAAATCTTCAAGAAAAAGAAGTGTTTAAAGTTGTGAGTAGTACAAGTAATAATGATGATTCAAATGAAAGTGTGACATCTGAAGAGGAATCTAAAGATAAAGGGGAAAAGGGTGAAACTCAATGTGGTAATAAAAAGAAATGTTTCAAATGTCTGTCCTGTGCATTTCCTATTCTGTATGAATGCTCGTCACAGTTTGTATTATTTAGTAATTTATATACTGCTTTTAAATTCATAATGACCATTCCATCCACTCAGGTGACCTGTGAGCGAGTTTTTTCGAAACTGAAAATTATAAAAATCTACTTAGATCTTCTTTAAGTGAGAACTTACTATCTCCTTTAGTGTTAATGATTGTCGAGAGAGATGTTTATGAATTTGGATAAAAAGTAAAGTCATCGATGAAATTGCACTGACAAGCGAAGTGTTGAAACAAAAGTTAATGTGCTGATATGTTCCTGACGACATTTTGTACTTCGTGTCTGTGTCATCTTCAATTTTACAATTGTGTGTTTTATGATATTGTACTCATTTATTAGTAGTAATCAGTAATTTATTTGTGTATTAATATACATCTAAAATAGACTTCACTTTGCTAGTTATACCAATATTTTCGTCTTGTTACAGTTATGTGGTCAGATAAATTTTGTAATACACTGTAAATATTTGTAATTAGTTCTCATCATGTATATTAAATTGCATAAAACTATAGAGGTTTCGCCTAATGTTACCACTGCACTGTATGACGACGCGATGAAGTTATGCAACACATTTCTCTTTATTTCACTCATACCCTTATCACATCATACGGTAGAGTACTGAACTGACTTACGCCGAAACTTATTATGATTTATATCTACGTTATATTACTTAAGTATTTCTTACCTTGTCATTTATCATTATATAAATAGATTTAAAATAATTCATAAATATTTAATCATCATTGTCGTAAGTACCGAAGATACACTCTGAAATGTTTCTCGATCGGGGGCTCGTGATGGCATTTACCAGTTATTTACTCACATGACACTGCCTTCTTCAGTATTAACTTCTAATTCTGTGTTTTAGAAACACGAAAGCCCACTTAATTAAAAATGGGGTAACCGCAAATTAATAATAAGAACACAGCAGTCATCTACAGTAAAAGAAGATAAGATCATCGTTGAATTAATTTCGCTCTAAACACAAGCAAAATATTTAGGAATCTGTTTGGACTGCTGTCTCACACATCGAGGGTTAGCCGTTGATACCTCATATCTACAATTTTTGTCATCGATTGGCGGACTTTCCAGTTGAAACTTCGTAACAAATAAACGTAGAGGTAAGTTGGACGTTAATTTTTCACAAAGTTTCAACTGGAAAGTTCGCCAATTTTTTTCCCTTCAATAAAAAGACAATATTTTGACAAAAATTGTAGATAGGAGGTACCAACGGCTAACCCTCGATATACCTATTGTAATTCTACGTTGCTATCCTATTACCTAAGAAACCAGGATCGATATATTTCGAGCTATAAAATATTTTCAACATCAGGGGATCACGGTAGCCAATGGTAGAGCGCTCACCTCTGGCGCTTGGGGTCGTCGGTTCGATCAGGTCATACAGTGTGGGCTTTGTGGTGGACAAACACCGTATATGTGGGTTTTCTCGGAGTACTCCCGTTTCCTCCCACTTTCTTCATTCCACCAATTCAGTCAGTAGACTGTAAAAGAAGGACTAAGTACCATTGCTGAGTTCGAGTAAATACAGTAAGTTTTACCTTTGGGAGTTGTATTCACTTAAGGAAACTCCACACTCAACTACGAAATTACATAGTTGTAAGTTGACATGGTGCAGACCAACCACCATCAATGAACATTTCTTACGAGGCCAGAAACAACGTTAACGAGATTCTAATATTACAATTCAGCTAGTAGTTAGCTGATTCACATAATATTAGTAGTTTCTCTCTACCGGTTGGACTGTGGCACAATGATTGCAAGCATGAATCGACCACAATGGCTACTGATTTAAACATTTCATCAAGCTGATTATGACTCTCATAAGGCATTATTATACCACTGAAACGTGATACTGTACCTCTTGTTAGAACACAAATAAAATACTTATTGTATTCGAATTCGAAATCGGGCGCAACATTTGAAACAAACCCTATATATATAGTAACTGGAAAGACACTATTTAGTGGTTAAGGCATATGTACGTAGGAACACGCAGGAAAACTCATTGTCAGCAATCTGGAACCTCTTCACAACACTGACAATTCACATTCATCAGCAAACTCTCATAAAGAAAAAGAAAATGTTTCGAAATGTTCCTAGTATTACAAAACTATGGATTAATATAGCAGCTTACTTGTGAGTACGTTAGAATTTCGAAAGAATCATGACAACAACAGTTATATACAGTAACTTCTAGACCTCTTGCTGTCTGAGTGAAGAATATAAGTTTCGTTTTAGAACATTAATCTTACTGCCATTTGGAATATGGAACAATTTGAAATTCTAAGGTTCCCCAAATTATTTCTTGTGTCAAACCCGTTGACATTAGGTATCACTCGACTAATTTTGACATTTGGCATTTTCAAGTAGAACCTGACCTCCGTTTACTCCCCCTAGGGGACACGGAGTGGAACTTTTATAGCTCAAAATTCAAGCCCCTCAAAATAATGAAGGACGTGTTTTTGCGTTTACTTATATTTGCAGTCGTTTCGAAGATACACGGGGTGGCAACGGACTTTATGGACACCCTATATATATATATCGATCGATTGTAAAATATTTACCCAACTAAAAACAATGTAAAAATTATTTATGCCGTAAATGGAACAGTTAGTTCTGGAATATTTACAGGTCAATCTCCGTCGTCTAGTGGATACGGTGATGGAATTAAATTCGGCACTCGGGAGTCATGTAGCCTTGAATCTTGCTGCCGACCATGTAGGCATGTTTCACAAGGATGGTACATTTTCCCAACGCTGGATCGGAAAAGTGATTACTGAGGGAAGTTATACCTCACATTTCTGACGCACCTAGGCCATAGTTGCCTGTTAACCAATATACGTGAATTAAAAGAAAAATGGAAGTTCCATGAATATATGTACTTAATTTCAAAGAATCAGAAAAGCAAACCTGTATATTTTAAATATCAGTATCCCCTGAAATATTGTCCTATTCTGATCACGACTATAACCTTTAGACAAAGCAGTAGTCATCTCAGTGGAAGAGCCTGAATTTCACAAGGCCGAAAAAGAAGAAATGCAACGAATGCGATGACGTCGAGGATATATATATATATATATATTTTACTGCAATCTTTTGATGCGGTTGAAAGAAAGCGCTCACCGCAAAGGATTGCAACCGGATTCTTCATCAGGATAAGGATTTTGTTTAAGCGTCTTGAAAGGCCAAAAGCATGATCGTTGCGCAGCATCCAGCACCGATTAATGAGACCTTTTCAAGCTGTAAGAAAACGTAGGACAGCTACATAGCATTTGGCAACAGAGTCCTCAAAAAACTGTAGTTGTTTGTCATCTCCACAGGCTTGGGTTTGTAAATAGATGACCCAGATAAGTTTCTAATGGGCTCAAGGATAAACAGGATTAACAAAGAGTGAACATCTATAGGAAACACCTTGAAGATCCACGTGATGTTATGTTCTTGTAAAAATGAATTCAATAGTCGTGCTAATAACTGCTGCTTTCGGAATGCTACAAACGAAGCTAAACCAAAGAACTGTTACGCTAGTTCGATTACTAGTTTTGTCTCTTGGGAAAGCATCTAAAGTGCAACCTTGATTAAAGCAATAACAATGAGCAACATTAGGCCAGAGTCCTGTAGATTGGGAAACGCTGCGGCTCTAATGTAAAAATGCTACGACAACCAATATAAAAATAACAGCTATCAAGTAAGTGAAGCAATATTAAGTACTGACTTTATATGTAATGGTCGCTCTACCTCAATATATAATCGGACATGACTCTTCAACATAAAACTTACTCCACGGCCAGTAGCATCCGCAAATTTCAATAAACTGGAATTTTCAGCTGCCTAATATCATAGATTAAATAATAAGATAGACTTATCCCGCCTTCCTATTTTCGTCTGCACTAAGGAACGCGTGATTTTGAACCCTACCATTAGGTGACCCTGGCGATTAATTTCAGAAGATGGTTCTTTCCAGTAGTAGCCACCAACCGGCAGGGTTCAAAATCACGTGCTCTTAAGCAAAAACATACTAATTTTAGCGCAGACGAGCCTCCATCCCCCGCAGAAAAAAAATGCAACTATGATCAGGTAACAAAATTCAGGTACAACGCGTACGTAAAACAAAAGTAGTAGTAGATATAGTTCCAATGTTCAGATTATTGGAATGAACTAGTCAAAGTTCAACAACTACTTTTCATCTACTACCGCAGCTCTGAGCCTGAATTATTGCTGGGGACGAACGGCGGATTCATTTCGAACTCCTGATACAAAGAACCTGGACAAGAGGCTGTACCAGTCGTTCGAACAGGACGCTTCGAAACCAAGGCGGTGTTGTGGATGTGGTGTAATTCTGGAGAACCAATATACTGGACGCCAATCAGATGATCGTGCTGTGAACTCGAATTTTTTTACTTAGAAATTGAAGCAGGTACAGAGAATTTTGTGCAAGAAGTACCCTGGTTTCGCGAGAAGAGAGCAAGTGGTCAACGCTTCAGCACACAAATAGAGAAAAATGCAGCAAAATCTCCGATCTGGAGACTCTTCTACTCTCTGCATATAACCCTGACCATGGTCTCTTTAATTATCATCTGTTCCGGTCGTGTGTACACTCATTGCAAGAACAGTGATGCACTATTATCAACGTGACACTGAGCAATAGGGAAAAGCACAACGGAAACCGATGTATTTTGCTTTGTAAAGTAATGTCTGTCGCTTCCACACACTGAAAACAGACATTTAATTCGACGGTCAAAGCATTTACCATAATGAGAGACCAACTTGTGTCTACACTTTTCATAGAACAAAGTTACCTGGTACGATAACTCCTCTTGAGTTAATCAGGATGGTCGAACAATGCAATACAATCACCGGTTTGGTGTAATTCCTCGCAAGCTTCTTGCTTAATTTGACAAAGTCACGACAAAATTACAATCGGTTTACACGATCATAAACCCAGAGATCAGCTAATATTGTAGAAGTTGCCTATGTATATATTGGGGTTTTCTGTTTCTTACCCTCATCATATCATCAATAACAGAGACAAAAGGAAGCCCATCACTTTACCATTATTTAGCTCTAGAGCTTAAGGAAAGAAGGGCCATAACACAGGGTGGCGCATCTTGTATCTACCAACTTTAAACAACAACAGCAAGGTGATTAATGCATATAGTAATTTTATATAGTTTTAAAATAAAAATTTAGGCATTTAATATAGTGCATAACAGATATCAGTGAAACTTAAAAATAACGTCCTCTAAATGTCCTCATTCTGTTTAGGTGCACTGTTCGAGGTGATAAGATGATGATTCCATGACGCTTTTCAACATGTTCTGAGGAATAATCCGTATTTCACGGTTGATGACAGAAGGAATTGACGGTTCTAAACACTACACGTGCTCTCCACTGTCTAACGTTCTGAATGCTGTCTCTCTCTCTTGAACACGCGCAGGGCAATCTCCATTGTTCAGTGTCCACTGAGCCTCCATGACGGAGCATGTTTGGATGAAGACTTCCAACACCACCGCAATCCGCGTCTGAACTGGCCAAAGCACCATCATATACTACAGAAGGTCGATCCGAATACATGTGTCAAATTTTGAACTAACACCTACTTTACGAAAATCCACAATTCAAAATTGGACACACGAACACGGATGGACCTTCTGTAATTGCCTGACTCCCAAGTCTCCACGAATATAAGCATACTGCGCATGCGTACGCACACTCTGACAAGGTTGCCAACTCAATTTGGTAGATACAACACGCGCCACCCTTCTATCTTAGACAAAGGTGACGATAATTCTTCAAATTGATGATAATACTAAATGCTTAAAATCACAGAAAATTTGACAACTATGTCAATGGATAGAATAATATCCGAAGGAAAAAAAAATCTTAAAATACCCATATTTTATGTTAATAAATAACGCCCTTAAGACTGCCTTAAATTGTTTAATTGGCCTTCTCAGAGACCTAGACTCAACCCCATCGAGCATCTGTAGGACGAACGGTCTAGAACAGAGTTTCTCAGCCTTTCTTATTCTGCTACCTTCTTTTACAATGTCTACGAGCCTGCGACCCACAAAAACATGACAGTTGATTTGCTGTATAATAAATATCCTAATCCTGATTTGACAATAAATATCCTAATTACATTATTCAAAACTATTAAACAAATTACATAATCTATTAATTATGAAAACAGTAACCAAAATAAAACCCTTCTTAAAAATTTACTAGTTTTAATCTACAAAACCCTTGTTAAATGTATTTTTTCACCTCTTGCCACCCCCTTGCACCCAATCTAACATGATCTAGAACAGCAGTTTTCAAACTTTTTTTTTACTGCTGAGCTCTTTTCTGGTGAAGACGAGACAGAAAAACCTCCACAATTTTACTATGTTCGCTTTTACAAACAGTGCAAAAATTTGTTCTAATAGCGATGTACATACTCGTCAGATAAACATAGATACTAGCCCCAACAGAATAAGCGCAGTTGTTTCTTGTCCTTTCAAACTTTCACGTTCGGCATTGTGTGGATGAGTTGCATTGCTTTGTATTTCTGGTTGAAATATTTCGTTTTTGTAGTTAGTCACGACGGGTAGCTTTCCGTGATAACCCTACGTGTCGTGCCTCAAAATTGCAGCCAATCTCTTAACGAAACTTGGAGCTTTTTTTTTTTTAATTTTATTTTAGGGGGCCGGTTGGTTACAGCAAACAAGAACGTTGATCAAGAGGTTGCTGCAGCCATTTTGTCAGTTCTTATTTTGGTAGAAATGGGAAATATTTTGAGTGAACGGAAATTCCGAACCCTAATTGACAATTACATAAATGATTAAAATGTGGCGTAAGTCGTGGGATCAACTTAGTTTATATCTTCAAGATTCAGCCAACATAATTCTAACACTATATATTGTTTTCTTTTAACTGGAAATTTTCGAGCAGTCTGTACGACGCTGGATTTTTGACTAAATAACCAGTGTTCAAAACTCCTTCAAAGTTCTATGTTTTTTTTCTTTTGCTCCCAACATTCCTGAGAACTGTATGATGAATGCCTTTTATTAGCCAAATTACTGAAAATTCCCAGATAACTATGGTTGCCTAGCTTTTCTCAGGAATGATTCGGAAAATCTTTAACAGTGTACGTTTATTTATTTCTATAAATCTATCTGGTAGAAAATTTTAACTAAATTGTAAATTTTTCATTTTTAACGTAACAGTTATTCAGCCATTTAAATATAACTTAGAAATAGCAAAACTTAAATGTTACATATACCAGTTTCGCAACTTGTGGTATAGCATGGATCCGTTTCCATAATAGAAATATTTTCATGTATCTCACTTATTGGTATTCTATATATCCTAACTAAAGCATTATACTACTTTAAAATCGTATTGCTTTTTATTCTATTTCAGAATATAATTTCTAATCTAAACCCCAAATTAACTATGTAACAAATTATATTAATATCATATTAATATTCTTGTTCTTGTACTGAGGTCGAAAAGCCTGTATACCCATTTAAAATAAGTCAAGGGTCGGCAACTTCTTTAAGTCTATTATCTTTCGAGACTAACGTGTCAAGACTCGAGACCGAGGTTTATAACTGAGACTAAGACCAAGACCGGAATTTTCAGATCGAGACGAGACCAAGACTCCTAAAAATCGAGACGAGACCGATGCCATTCTCGTCTCGATACCATCCCTAGACTACATCACGAAAGAGAAAAATAAGTTGGAAAAGGGGTAAGGTCAGGAGATTCAATTTCCCCAAAACTGTTTTCTGCGGTCCTGGAGACAGTGTTCCAAAATTTAAATTGGAATGAAGTTGAAAGAAAAATTAATGGCGAATATCTTTATCACCTACGATTTGCTGATGATATAGTCCTGTTTGATTCAAGTGCAGAAGAACTACAGACCAGAATGGAAGAACTGTATAATGAGCGTTCAAAAATAGGCCTTAAAATGAATTTAAGTAAAACAAAAGTAATGTACAATCAACATGCTGCAAAGAAGAAAGTAAAGATTAACGGAGAGACAATAGGCATAGTTGATGAGTATGTTTAC
>JAGDQP010023878.1:17031-28615 GCA_022664845.1 Lepisma saccharinum | reverse complement strand
GATATAGAACTATTTTCTTAAAATGTTTGAGAAGTGTCTGTTATCAGCCAAGTTCCAGGCCGACCCGATGACGTGCGGTGCCAAGTAGCTTTACACGAAACACTAAAAAAAGGACCGAACAAAATCTAAATTACCATTTTCAAGACATCACTGCTTACTTACTAATTACCCCAGCAACACCAACATTTACTAGTAATAAAATCTTCTATAATACTACCAAACCTCAAGTCAAAGGGTTCATGGGGTGATGAGTTATGTCCTCAAAATAGTCTTTTTTCATGTAATAACCACCCACTCACTGACATAAATGTTTGTCATGTTCCAGACTAGCTAGAAATACAAAACTTTACACATGCTTAGGGGGTAACACGCAAAGTTCCAGAAAAGTCCAAAATCTAGGGCGCGACCCCAAGGGGGGAACAAAAGCCCCTCAAATTGTAAAAGCAATATACATGTTCTGACGTGTTCCCGACTAGCTAGAAATACAAAATTTTACACATGTTTAGGGGGTTACTTGTAAACCTCAAGAAAAGTACAAAATCTGGGGTGCGACCCTTAGGGGGGGAAAATCCCCTATAATTGTAAAATCAACAAAAATGTCCTGACAAATGGAATGTTGCATATCGTTGAAATCGTCTCAGAGAGATCCTTTTGAAAGGAGTAGTCAGAATCGCTAACATACCAATAAATACCATCAAACCCTCAGAAGTACCCCTTAAAATAAAATGATCCTATATATAGTATGTTACATATCGCTGAAATTGTTACATATCGTTGAAATTGTATCAACGTGATCATTTTAGAAACGAGTAGTAGCAACAGCTAACGTACCCCTAACTACCATTAACCCCCTAAACCTACACCTAAATAGAAAATTAAATTTGCAAAAAGTTGTGATATCCGAATCCAAAACACTCCGTGTCAAAAACAAAACCAAGCTCCCAGGCAGTACAAAAAGGAGAGATGTTTCAGCATATGGAAGTTTTGATATATAAAATTGGCCAAGTTCTTTCCCAAGTAGTTCTTATATCGATTTAGCTAAGTTTTTTGGAGCAAATGAAATTTTCTTATACTGCTTACATGACTGGAATTGTTTCAAGAACTTGGACAATTCTATGTACTGCCTGGGAACTTGGCTTTGTTTTTGACACGGAGTGTTTTGTATTCGGATTAATTCATTCAGTTACATTGAAGAACGGTAGTCATCATACCTAAATTTTCTTTTTCGGTTTTCAAAAAATGACCAAAAATATTAGGCTTTCAATTTTAAAATGAGGCACTAATTAGGAATTTTATAAATCAAAGTGACAAGAAAGTTTGTAGATTGCAGAATTCGAATGAGCACTGGCCACTGGGGCATGCAATGTGGGTTTGAGTCCCGTTAACGCCTCCCATCCTGACTGATGTTTTCAAGGTTTTCCATCATACCTATAAGCAAATTTCGAAATGGAATCTTCAATACAGGTCCTCGCTACTACTTTCTACATCATACTCAGGAAGTGATTTTTTTCTCTCCTAGGAACGTCATCCCTCAAACTTATGAAACGCTTTGTCTGTAGCTGCTTCGGTCCATAAATGTAAATTTTAAAAACGATACCGAATAAAACTTACATGTCACAGACAACAGTTTCCCAACTTTGTTAATAACTTCCAAACTGATAACTATAGGTTAAATCCAATTTCACCATATCTGGGCCAATTTCATGTATGACAATATCTCCCCATCTACAAAAAAAAAAAAAAAGACTGTAATGTAATGTCGCAGATGTTAAGAGGGCGGACATGTTATAGCGCAAAAGTTTGTATCATCTTGTTAACACCATGATCAATTTTTTTTATCACCGCTCTAGTTTGCGAACTAAAAGTAGTATATTTAGATAACAGCGTTTTTCACCACGTGTGCTCAACTTTGATCTTGGTTTAGTGGTAGGAGATTATTGTTTAGCAGTTAAAATTTATGTGTATTGATTTAGTATCATGGGTCGTTTAATGAGTTGTACATTTTATACAATATTCTTTGTACGCCTGTAGTTATCTGCTTGTTGGTAAAAGTTGTCTACAATTCAATTTCTATGTTGCTTCTCTCAATAAAATCTGATTTCCTTATGTACGGGAAGGTCTCTTCTAAGATAAATATACAGGTGTATTGCTTATAGACCCTCTATGCATGGCGTGGAATTGTCGGCATAGAATTCTTTCAGAAATAGAGCGAAAAGATCTTTCCATACAGCATGAAGTAACTCTTCTGTAGCAAGAAAGCGATCAGTATTTACACAAGACGTAACATCCTTTGACAACCGCTTTCTTTGAGAATGTGTTCCTCGATTACAATTGTATCGATATCAAAAATAAAATAAAATGAGAATCGGCCTTTCACATACTTTTTCTTCTTCACCAACATAGAGCAACAATTATAGTTAACATGTTCTTTACAATATTAGGTTCAATTTCTTGTGATGCTTATCTATTTCTATTTCACCTTATTTCTATCCAATAAAATTTGGGAGTGTGTTTGACTACGACTTGGGGGGGGGGGGGATTTTGTAGCTCATGGAAGTAATGACCTGTTTTCTTCTTCTGGTTGATATAGTTCCTTCTAATCGAAATATACACAGGTTATTCTAAGCCTTAAATAAATTTGAAAGAAACAGTCCAGAAGAGGAAGTACAGACAATCATGTCGATCTTTAAATATTCAAATAACAGTCTACATTATTTATTGTAAATAATCATTTAAAATTTCGTCCTCATTCCTTTTTTTAAAAAACAAAAACAAAAAGACTAAAGTGCGAAATGTGAGCATTGAAAGGAAGCTATACTCTACACTGAAATAAAGCCTAAGTTTCATTTCCACTTCCGTAAGAAGATACAGTTCCACAAGTAAATTATAGTATTCTTTAAATTGGATTTAGATGTAATTAACTTAGTGTCCATTGCAAGTTAAAAATTTAGCAAATTCTTTTCCTAAGAGTTATTTTCATGTCAATTTCCAGACCCACTGTTTTCTCATTGTTAAATTCCAGAAAGTGCCATCTTTTAAAAATATTATGTAGTACTATTACACAATATAGGGCCTAGGATAAATGTGACTATAATACGATGAAATTTTAAAGAAAATGCTATAGTTATAAGAGATCCTTTTTTAAAAAAAGAATATGGAGCAAATGCAACGTAAAGTGGAGGAAAATTGCTTTAAGGCGATGTACACCTGAATGTTGGACAACCCACAATACGAGATCGTTCATCAGGTATGCAGAAGCTGTAGGGGAAAAAGCGCGAAAACGGATTTACAGAAAATTTGAGTCATCATCAAAACAAAATACTATGAACTCACTTCACATCCAAAGTACAAATACCGCTTGCTTTAAAGTAGTTGTAATTAGAAAACAAAAATATGCATTTTTTCTTCCGCCATGATTAGAAAGTCAAGTCTCTTAAGAAAAAAAAAAAGTCATCTCGTGCGGTAGTTAAAAAAAATCGATTGCTGGAGGGTAAATTGCTCCTCTTTCCTTCTCCGGGAAATCTTACAATATTTTTTCTTTTTGAAATCATCAGGTTTTGTCAACAAAATTAACTCTTAATTATTCATAATCTATCAATCTCTATTAATTCATTATTCGCAATTCACGAATGGTAGGATTCTCTTTCCTCAATCTATTTTGCTACCACCGCTACGCCCAAGAACACCAATACCATCGATTACTTATCCGTTATCCATCTATTTCCCGCTACATTAAAATACCTCCTTAAATATAACTACCACCAAGAGTCACCACTTCATTCCACTAATTCCCACTACTCCCTTCTTCCGTTCCAATTGTTCCCACGTTCCCACGTGAGCATTCCCAAGTTCACATTAACAATATGATACCTCCATCGAAACTACTTTCTATCACCGGTTCTACCTCTATCACCCAATATCCAACTTCATGCTTCTGCTAGTCTAGCCCCTAAGATGCCTCCAGTTTCTAACACCTTCTACTTCAATATCCAATTAACTAGATTCATCCAATTACACCTCTACTTCTACGCTACCCTTAATTCCAAAAGTCATCCAACTATCATTACAGATACCTCCATAAATTCCAATTTATCCACCTGCTACATGTGTCTCTACTTATCTACAATACATCCGACTAAACCAACTACTGATGCTATTAATTACTCTACAACAACCACTATTAAAATATCTCCTTACTAATCTACAAAGCTAAAGTTAACATGCACATATCAAAAAAGAAAGAGAATCCTATTATTTCAAAAAGTGCATTAAATAATTATGTCAAGACTTTAATTTCATATCATCGATTAGTAAATTCCTTCTTTCTATCTTCACTTCTCCGGATTAGCGGACTGTTAACGTATCAATCCCTTAGTTCAAATGGCGGGGAAAATCTAAATAACGAGTACACAGTAGCTATTTAAACAAGATATTATAAAAAACAAAACTCAATACACTTCTGAACACATCTTCATGAAGCCGTAATCACTTATTTAGTGACACCATCCGTAAATATATTAATAGCCAAAAACCGGATAAACAGAATCACTTTACTTACTCTGGGGTCTCCTTCCTCTCTCGGAGGAGGGAGAGGGCCAAGTACTAGCCCACATTACATCTTGCTCCGTTCGGGATTCAACAACGACTGCTGACGCTGCCAGCGTTCCCCTCCCCCCACAAAAAAAGCAGCACCGAAGCCTATTCATACATCTGTTACCAACAGGAATTGCTTTTACACAAATTGAATTTGGCCAATCAGGCCTAGTTTTGTATTTTTTCTTCGAAAAAAAAATAATCAAAGCACAACACAAAACTAAACAAAGAAAAATTGCAACAAATGTTCATTCTTATTAATTGGTTAATCAAGCTTTCGTCTTCTTCTTCTAATTAATTATTTGTTTTAAGCAAAACTGCTGAGCCAATGGAATCTTCTGTTCTCTACAATTCCATCGACTATTCACAATGACATAAAAATGTAATGGAATGAAATTTATTCAAATTTAGTCCATTACATATTTGACGAGAAATACGTTTGTGAAGTTAGTTTTGTAATAAATGTATTGTTGTGAGAGATAAGGGCATATGCCACTGCTAAGTAGGTAATGATGCAATAGCCTGAAAACACTCATTTCCTTTTGAAATAACGAAAGAAATGAAACAAAAATGAATACGAATCTATATGGATAGGACACTATACCCACCCTGGAACAATTTGTATGTATTTAGGTTTCATTTCCTTTGTTATTTCAAATGAAAATGGGCGTATCCATGGTATTGCATCATTAGCCCCAAACAAGTTCCACATACCCTTATCTCTCACAATAATATATTTACAGGAAAACTGGCTTCATAAACGTATTTCCCGTAAAATTCTAGCCCAAAATGACATATTACACGATCCTCTTCCCATTAAAATAATCAATCGAAATTCAATATGGCGGACTTCAATATGGCGACTATGAAGAACATATTCCCCTTCCACCCAGTGTCCATGATTGTGTATTTACCTTTCATTTCTTTCAGCAATTTAAGAAGATAATGATATTTTCACACTATTTGATCACCTTCTACAGACAGAATTTGACATTTATATTATCAATATCTCCCAAAGTAATTGCGCTCAAGTCGCCAAAATTTTCATGTGCACATACTTGACATTCTAATTAGGATGGATGAAAAAATAAATATAATTCGTTTCCGCCTCATCATTATGTTTGCTTGTTAGACCTGGCAGCTTCCAAATTTTCTTGAAACTGTCTTAACTTACCTTAAAACCAGTGGCCTTTGTGGTTCTCCACAACGGTCAGTTCATATCTACCTACTTCAATTGGGTGCTAGGCTGAAGTCTTGGAATGAAAGAAAGATAAACCATTGCAAACGATATGTCAGCTATAGCATCAGACAGACAATTCATACTTGCTGAACTCCAATCTGAAGTCAGATTTTCTGGCTGTTTTTATTCAGGTACTAGCGTTCGTTTCAGATAGGCTACAGACGAACAAATCAAAATTACTAGAGAAGCAAGCAAATTATGGGTCCGTAACAAATGAATACTATAATATATAAACGAAACATTGAACAACCTTTACAACGAACTTAGTAGATTGCATTTACATATTTCATTTACGTATGCTTTTAACCAGAACCGGGACACTGCATCCATAGACTAAGCTGAGCTGAACAGCACCAATAAAGTGAATAAAAGTAGATTTGGCTGAAGTTTAGGAGAAATACTGAGCTATTCAGGATAGGTAATGATGAAGTTATATTAAGGAAACTCTTCTGTTTTTAAACTTATTTTATAACCACACCAGAGTCCTCTATTTTTCAGTGCATAAGACTATTTTAAGTAATTTGATTTTACTTACCGCAAGTACCACGAGGGATTTATAATAGCATTCTTGATTTTCATGAGAAACATTAATTCTTATGATATTTGTTTACTCCTCTGTACTACGATTTTCCATAGAAAATTCTATACAAAATGGCGACCTGAAGAAAAGAACAAAAATTCGTTACATATCTTAATAACTGAAGATTCTTTACTGAACCTCCTGCTCGGAGCTGAACTTCAATGCCAGAGGTTCCGGTTTCGACTTAAAATTTCGGAGTTGATCCAGCAATGAGAAAACAATTGGGTAACTATTTGAAAAAAATAAATAAATAGCAGACTGTGGTCACGAAAGTCTGACACATGGCTACGAAGAGGCCTTACGCTGTCTTCGTAACCCGCTACTTGAACGTAACACAGCCATTTGAAAGATCATGCGTCTAGGAACCCCATACCCATGAATTCCAGCGTCCCCGCTCCTCCCATTCCCCCTCCCCATCCCGTGCTTTTTCCCTTACCACCTTTACATTATGGCAGATTACTCTCCTCTGTCCCCTGGCCATTTAATAATAACGAGATAATAATTATTTAACAATGCCAATGTGGTCGGTTATTTACAAAATTTAGTTCGATAATAATAATAATATAATGGTAATAAATACACAGTTCTACAACGCGCAATTTTAATTAATTACTGTAGGCTATTTGTGGAAGACCGAAGACGTGTTAATTACACTGAACAAGAAGGTAATACAAACTATTTTTATTCACACAAAAACACTTTAAAATAAATTAAACAAAAAAAACATGAGTATGAATGGTACATAAATACAATTAGTAGAGATTATTATCTATAAAACAAAATTTTACTTACCTTCAAGATAATTTTAACCAAGTCGAATACGTGGACAGCTCTTTAAATGTTAAACACCATCTCCGGAAATATTTATCTCCTGAAGATTAAGGCCAAGTTAGGGATACAAAGCCAATAACGCTTGTTGTATCTACTGTCATAAAAGACACGTTAGGATATTTTAAAAAAAATTTAGAGTCTGTAGCCATATTTGGATCAGGCTGGAATAGGGTATGCGAGGTTAGTGGAGTGGCTCAGTTAACATCCTGGCGTTCTTCTGTTGAAACTGGAAGAAACTCTGGATAATCTGTCAGGACCGTCAGCAGCAGGATTCGAACGCACCGCACCTACACATTGGGGATCTCAAAAGATAGGTTAGGAAAAGACTTTAGTTCTTCTCATATCTAAAAATCTAGCGTAAATTACGCCTTCATTCATACAGAGTGCTTCAACACAAAGTACCTGTTGTTGTTGGTTGGGGCATAGATGACTGCCACGTCTTATATGTAACAGGAACTAAAAATGATAATTAGTGTGTATAAAGCCCAAAATAGAAATAAATAATATTCCTAATATAACCACTAATGTTTATTTACTATTTCTAATGTAAATTAACCTAACTTTAATTTATCTGAAGTCAGTTACGTACTTGGGATCGCCAGAGTCAAAGCTGATGGTGTTTGTCGCTCCTCCT
The DNA here is from genome assembly GCA_022664845.1 of Lepisma saccharinum. Lineage (NCBI taxonomy): Eukaryota > Metazoa > Arthropoda > Insecta > Zygentoma > Lepismatidae > Lepisma > Lepisma saccharinum. Next base: position 20,737 of record JAGDQP010023878.1, on the reverse strand, counting down.
ACATATTCCTCAATTTTCTTTACTAAATATTTTTTCGTCTCGCATTTTAAATTGCAATTTTTAATTTTTCCTTATAAAGTGCGCCCCTGTAAGAGTTGCGCCCCTGGGATCGGGCCTAATGGACCTAGTGGTAAATCCGGCCCTTCCCCAGGACCCCTAAGAGGCGATAGCGCGGCCTAGTTCTAGTTTACAAGTATTTTACTAAAACATACATAGATTTTTGTTAACAGGACTTTATTTACGAAAATTATTGGATAAGCATTGAAGTGGCTCTTCTCCCACGTAGTGTTAATATGGCTCAAGTGCAGGACTTAAGTCCTCTAAGCTCTGTTCTGGAGAATAGATCATAGTGAAAACCATAATACAGCGAAGAAAATATTTCTCTACGGTAATACTAAATAATGAAGAGTAAACTATTAATTTGTTAGCATTTGCTCATAATTTTTCCAGGATTCAAAGATAGCTGATATGAATTAAAATTTTAATGAATGAACGCGAGTAAGAAACCGTAAAAGGAATGAAAGTGAATATTCAAAACATAATAAAACATACCAGTTTTAAACCATCCTTAAAGTATTTAAAATCCTTGAGATATCCGTGTCTTTTCGAAGTATATGGCGTTAAATGTAAAAACATTTTTAAAGGGCTTACGGTCTAATAAAAACGATAAAATTATATAAACGATAAAATACAATGACCATTTATTTTATTTTATATCAATAGGTAGTTACAAGACCATGGGAAAGAATAGTTCCGATTAATCTCATACCAATAAAGAAGGAGAAAGACTGTTTTTCTTAGAACTTAGAACCATGATCAATGGACTTAGGTCCTTTTTACATGTCACAATTCAAGTGTAGACTAGTGTCAAACTAACACACCCCTATTAAAGGTAATAGACTAAAGAGTATCTTCTTTCTACTTTTAGAATAAAAGTATCTTACGAAAGTAACAGGAGAAAGTACATAAGGTTTAATTTAAAAAATGACCTTGAAATCTGAAAAATGTAATAGACCAAGATAATAAAAGACTTCTCCATGTGGCAAGCTATACATTTTTCTGGAGTGTTCAATTTATGCTTAGAAATTATTATTCAAAAATTATATACGAATTGATTAGAATCAAAGTGCACAATCTCCAGTGACTTTTAATTTTTCAGATATTAGCTTAAAGATAAAATCTCCGAGTAGTTCATTGCAACATCTGCTGAGAAGCGATGTCCAAAATTTCACAGGGAGGATTGGGATGGATTTGGAAGTTATTCCTGACTGAACATTTGAAGGAAATACTTTCAGATTTCTTTCCTTCATTTGGTGTCCATAACTTGAATCAGTTAGAAATTATGGACTTTGGTTTGCAAATCAAATATGAAGAATTTGGTACACCACTACCAACGCCGGAACAATTGCTGGAAACACTGCTGGAAGCGTCTGGCGGAATCGCGCGTAGAACCTGCGTTGATGTGATACTTCCTCCGATGAGTGGAAACGCCGTCTGTGAAGCTCTTGTTGGAGATGGACGAAAAGGAAATAAATAATATGGTTACAGGTTCTGGAGTATGGAGGATGTGGAAACGCTGGTCGTCCGTAAAAATGTCCGCAACGACCTTTTCGACATAGAAATCTTTTGTCTGAATAGCATGACATCTGCGTGACTAATTTGTGCTTCTGCAATAACAGCATCAACTATCTGTCAACACGGATGCACGGACAGTGCGTTGAACCTTCTGTATTTCCGAATCTGTTCTCACTGTAAGGAGCCAATCTGCACGTATCTCGTCCTCGAATTGTCGCGTCGATGCCATCTACAAACACATCATGCATTTATTCTCATATACCTGCTGAATCATCGCAATTTGGAAAGTTTCAGTACCAGATTTGTCTACTTCTTTGACGGAGAGGAAGCAAAACTTTGACGTTCGCATATATATGAAGATATATGTTACACACACAGCCTTCGAGAATCATACATAACGTAGATATATAACATATTACATATGCAACACAGATACATGGATACACAGAGCAATCATACACATAGTCTTGTACGTATGCGCCATTTTAATGTACAAATTGTGTGTAATTGAGGTGAGAAATTCGGGAAGTGTCTTCTGCCCATTCCCGAACTACTCACATAAGCTTCTTAATCGCTCTTGAAAACGCTTGTACAGTCACGAACTAAAGTAAATGGAGGTTGGAATTATAAGGAATAGTAGCATTTTCCTCCAGGAGAATTGTTGTACTGTACGCCTCATAGTTAGACAAGTAACATGACAATACAAATATGCGCGAAAAAATGATATGCCAGGATATTCCTCCATTTGGAGCAAGAAAGAATAAACTTGTTCAGCATCATGTAGAGAACCACGAGAGAGTTACACAGAAATACCATTCTTGTCTTGTTCAACACACACACCCAAACAGAGAGAGAGAGAGAGGGAGAGAGAAAGCATGGAACAAGACGGGGAAAGAGCGAAGGAACAGAGAAGAGAAAACAAGGAAAGAGGGAAAGAAAAATGGCGCAAGACATGGAAATAAATGACATTTGAACGCTTATAAACACATAGTCTGCGTCTCTCTCCCTCTGCCCCCTCTATCTCTGTCTTGTGGTTTTCTCTCTGTGCGGGATAAATCTCTGTCAGTACATATCACGAACAGAATTTACTCCGCTTAATTCCTAGAAGAAAATATTTGGAATGTCACTCGTGCAGTCGATCCAGGGACCTTACGAATTAGTTACACAGACCATAACAAATGTGTTGTTAAATCAGCCATTAAACTCGCTACCCTCAGCGTGTTATATATATATATCCTAGATTTCAGAACTATCTTTCAAGAAAGTAAATCCCACTTGCTGGCGACGCGCTTATTCGCCAATCCCAACCGGTTAGAATAAACAGAAATTTATTAGATTTTCTGGGTTCAAAGTGATTTTATCAGAAGTGGGTGATGTGAACTGTAGGGGTTAAATACAGCGCCGAGAGCAACAGTTGTCAGTTGCCTAGCGTGGGGTATTGTTAAAACGCTTGCTCACGAAATAAGAAACCCGGGTTCGATCCTCGGCGAGCGGGCGAGATTTTTTCTTAAAAAATATATTTTGAAAAGTTTAAATTTATTATTAATAATTCCTTTCTTGCATTTTCAAGATTGTTATGAAAAGTGGATTTTCTAAAAAAAAAGGTAAGATTTTTCTTCTTGTCTTAAAAATATTTTGCTAAGTTCATATTTATCATTAATAATTGCCTCTTTCCATTTGTCGTAGATTACATAAAATTAGTGACCATGGGTTAGGGTAGGTTAGGTAAGGTCAGGTTCGGTTATGTATCTTTGCATTTTCGTTTCTTTCTTTCAAAATACATTTCTATCTTTTTGTGCGAACCTGACTTGACCAAACCTCCGTTAACCCATGGTAACTAAAAATGCAACTCTGGGAGGAGGGGCGCAGGCCTCGGTGAGCACTGGGCATACGCAAAAGTGCTACATTGCGTATGCCCACCGGTAATCGGGGGTCTCGCCCCCCTGAGGCTTACGCCACCCAGCTCCCTTCAGACGCACTGTGCTCCCTTGCACACCACACGGGCCAGGCCCGGCTTATGTATCTATCTATCTATCTATCTATCTATCTATCTATCTATCTATCTATCTATATATATATATATATATATATATATATATATATATATATATATATACACCTATATATATAT
>JAGDQP010023878.1:0-16931 GCA_022664845.1 Lepisma saccharinum | reverse complement strand
TATATATATATCCTAGCTTTCAGTAGCCTTTATTTGTATGCCAAAGCAATTATGAATAATAAATTATGAACATATAAAAATAAAGCTTGAAAGAAGATCGGAACCTGTTACTATGACGTCTCGCAGGGACGACGACTTCCAACCATGATACTATTTTAATTCTCAACTTTTGAGTGCGGGGCTTAAACATTTGTATGATGCCTTGTTGGTTAGTGGGCCATCGACTCCGCGCAAAATCTAGGATATATGTAAATAACCCGCTGAGGGTAGTGAGTTTAATGGCTGATTTAACAACACATTTGTTATGGTCTGTGTAGCTAAATGGTCAGCGTGTGAGATTCTTATTCGTAAGGTCCCTGGATCGATTCCACGAGCGCCATTCCAAATATTATATTCTAGGAATTAAGCGGAGTAAATTCTGTTCGTGATATGTACTGACAGAGATTTATCCCCACAGGAAGAAAACCACGAGACAGAGCTGGAAGGGAGCAGGGGAGGGAGACGCAGACTGTGTTTATAAGCGTTCAAATGTCATTTATTTCCATGTCTTGCGCCATTTTTCTTTCCCTCTTTCCTTGTTTTCTCTTCTCTGTTCCTTCGCTCTTTCCCAGTCTTGTTCTATGCTTTCTCTACCCCCTCTCTCTGTGTATGTGTGTTTGAACAAGACAAGGATTGTATTTCTGTGTAACTCTCTCGTGGTTCTCTACATGACGCTGAACAAGTTAATTCTTTCTTGCTCCAAATGGAGGAATATCCTGGCATTCCTTGTTTTCACACATATTTGTACTGTCATGTTACTTGTCTAATTATGAGGCGTACAGTACAACAATTCTCCTGAAGGAGAATATTACTATTTCTTATAATTCCAACCTCCAATTACTTTAGTTCGTGACTGTACTTGGCTGAAGTGCGTTTTCTGTGAGTAACTCCCCTTGCAGATTGAGAAAGTGCAGCATGAACTGTGCTCTCTTCCAATTGAAAGGAACCAATCAGTTTCCAAATACAGGGATGTTTATGCCCAACTAAATGAAAAAATAAATGTTGTTCCATCCTTCATAATAATTATTAGGTTTTTATTCTGTAGTTAATGCAGCACTATTAACTTTCCAGAGTTGTGGAGGAAACACGGGAGAATTTCTGCGCAAAGTTAAACCTGAACTATGAACCACCCCAACTTTTCTGAAACGGCCAGAAACATACACACTGTCAAAATAGTCTATGAGATCTGTAGCTTTTTTTTTGCCACTTTCTATTATAGTTTACCAAACTAGACAAAAAGTTGTATTTTCCCCCTCCTTTCACTCTGTGATTGTTGATTAAAGTAACGTAAAAAATAGTTTTGCAAAGCTATTCACCTCCCTTAAACCGATTAAATTCCACCGAGTAATTGAACCGTGTAACTCTTGATTTTATTGCTATGTTTTAAAAGTGATAGTGCCGAAGAGAGGTGGCTGAGTTATGACTTCTGATAAAGTATGGGACATTAATAATAGCTGGGCTACAAATTCTTGGATTATAGCCTTTCAAACTTGATCATCAACCTCCAAAGGTCGACCTAAGCATGGTGCATCTACCTTTCACGTAAACCAATTTAATTGCTCACTAATGATGTCTAATTGTTAATCCTAATTTTCCGTTATCAAATGTTCCACTAATATTTTTGTCACCTAATTTTCCGTCGCCCAGTTTTCCGCTGGCTTTTGTGTCACTTAATTCTCCGTGCCGTTACCACCACAACACGTCAAAGGTTCTGCACCGTGCGATCGATCCTCAAACTTTTTTCCCTGTAGAATTATTAGTACGTAAAATATATTGTAAATATACAATAAAGAAAACGACAGAAACTGTAATTGGAGCAAGTGTAGAACTGGTATCCAGCTGAAAGTATATGAGAAGAGAAAAGAAACGAGAATATGAGAGAGTAGAATATCAGGTGTGAAATAGAAACAAAGCCGATAATAGAAATAGTAGTGGATCGATGCGAAGAATATTGTTTTAACATTTTATGAAATATTGTGTTGCAAACAAAGGAAAGAGAAACATGAACTCTACAAAAAAACTGATGAAAGAAAATAGTCTTTGAAGTGCGGTCATACAGGCGAATGAAATACAAGAAAATAAATGAGAAGAAAGGAAATGAGAGACGAATAAAACTAAAGACAATGAGGAAATGGAAAACTTAGCTGGCAAGGACGTTGTATAGATAAATTACGGACAGACTGTATAAATAGGTTTACTAAATTGAAGATACGAATTTTGTCGACAGTTTCAGTAGATATCACCAGGATCGCTTCTAAAGCTTTGTAGCTTTCCATTTAGGGTACACCGCTTTTGATATCGGTCATGAGTAGATAATTCTCTATTCTTTGTCAAGAAATAGCAGTTTATCGAAAACTCCTTCCAAGGTACTGAGAATCAACTTTTAAACCCACACTCCTCCCCCCCCCCCTTGCGTGAGAACAGTTGAACCGATTACAGCAAAAATGTGGCACTATTACTTTTTAAGGGATATTAATGCAAATTTTATGTTTACACTCCGTTTTCATTGTAACGAGTCTCAATTATTAACAGTCGTATTCGCGCAATACATAATAGGGCTAAAATGGCTCTCTCGGTGTCCCAGGGTGACCACCACCACTTTTTGTGTTAAACTAAAACTGTTCGTTGTGTGATTTCGATGATTCTGCACTATGACACTAGCATGTTTTATAGTAGAGAACAATGAATAAATCAATGGCAAAGAACAAATAGTTATTGCCGAAAGCAAAACATGGTTCTTTTCATGCAGGTCGCTGGAGGACAGCACCAATTGAGTAAGAATTTTTGAGACAAGTAAACAATTATGCCATTCAACAACTGAAAAATTAATTTAGTTTATTTTACTTTGAAGCAACAATTAACCAACATATTTTTACCTCTTTCCACTTCTCAATATATTATTTTTCTGATTACAAAATATAATTTAATTCCCGAAGCTTCTTCCTGAGAAACAACAGTGAAATCTAGTTACTTGACTGTCTGAGTTCAATTTTTCCTTTCTATTGATCCGATCTTCGCTCTGGGCTATAGTTTTGAATATACAACTTTATATTACACAGGATAGTAGAAAAATCAGTGCATAAAACTGAAAGTAAATTCCTCACATCAGAAAAACAAAATCAGCTCCTATAATTATGGTTTGAATGCTATGTCGATTTCGAGACATGAAGCTTCCTTAATCTTGCGTATTATTTCTGTTTGACTATCTCCAATTTTCTGGCAAAACTTGCAACAGTATCATTGTTCAATACATTCTGTCTGTCATGAAACTGCTACGAGGAAGAACCACACGACGCTACACAATGACTGCCTACGGGATGATGAAGAAGCTAGGATCATGTCACCCAAAAGGCATGCCCATGAAGGATACCGTCAATACTGTTGGCATCCAGCATTCATTACTTTCATAAGGAACAAATAAGATCGGACACTTTTCAGACAGCCCCTTTATGTTCTTCATACTGTAGAACTTGAGTAAATCGATATTCCAGCAAGAGAATGATGTCCTCAGAGGACAACTGAGTACATTACCAACTGGCAAGACAAAATAAAATATGGAGACAAATCACGGTAAAGAAAACGGAAAGCTGATCTTACAGAATTAAGAGTAAGTTTCATTTCAGAAGTGGCTATTCTTTCCTTTGAACCCGGAAACAGTATATAATAAAGTGTTAAGAAGAAAACAAAGAAGACTTTAACATAACTACCCCATTTGCACGGAACGAGTCAATATAAAGATGTATTTGGAAGTAGTAAAAGAAGAAGAAGAAGAAGGAAATCTTGTTGGTTAAGAAAGTGAGAAAAGAATACTTCTTTTTTGTTCTCCTTTGAAAAATGACCAACCCTGGTGTTTTCTATGTTTTTTTTTCTCCTTTTCGCCTTCTGATGTTTTGAAGGTGATGGTAATGTCGGAAGATGAAGGAAGTTTTAAGGAAATGAAAATCGCGCTAAGGGTGAAGAACCGAAAGAACTTTTAGGTGTGTTATCTATACTTCAAGATTTTGGGCGGAGCCCTTCTTTATGTTCAGTGTTATTGTAGAGGGGTATATATGTGTCAGCAGTAAGTAAAACTACATTACAAGATTAAACCAGAGGAAGGGAGTTTAGCAGAGGAAGAGAACAGATTAAGACGAAGTGCTAAAATGTAGGCGCAAAAGAAATTTTGATTTAGTACAAGACAAAGGAGAAGAAGGAGGAACGCCATATACGAGGGTTATTTGAAAAGTGTCTTGTATGATTTATTGATTACAGGAAAGATATGGAAATGAGGAAAATTATTGATTACGGACGATATAAACTTGAATACCCATATTCGATATTCCTGCTACATTAATTTTGGCTAGCTGGTGATGTGGTACGTAATCAATTTATATTTTTAAGCGTTTTTGTTCAGACGATATAGGAAATATTTTACAGTTGAGGTGCTTTCAGACATCTTTATTTCAGGTCGGGATAGGGTAAGGTTAGAGGTCGTGGGAAAGAAGTTGGCCAGGGCCTTATTTAAACTTGGAAGGTATCATACCAGTAATAACATGATGTAATAGACAGGCATAACTCTATCCCATAACTGTTTATCTTTTATTTATAAAGCAAAGCCAGCTTTGCGTTCAGGAACTTCGGATCAACACTTATGCAAGTTTAGGCCCTGTTGGCGACAATCCTGACGGGTTTCCCTTAATTCTTTTGGTTTTTACTTGGCAAAGGAAGCAGTGGTATCTAGACGAAAGCCTGGCAGCTAGCTTGCCTTTTCCTTTTGAATGCGACTGAAGCCCTTTTCAATTTGAGTGGATGACGTTCTCTGGGCGATAACTTTTCTGAAATGAGAATGGCGAAGATAGCGACCAGGGACTCCATTGAAGATATCACCCCGATATTCACCTGGTGGGAGTGAGAAAAACTGTAAAGCCTAGCCTAGACGCATCGTTTTGTCCTACGTTTTATCTGTGCAGTTCATGTCGAACAGACAAGACGTTACGTGTGGACAGACAAACGGTAGTTTTCCCAGGTCTGCACGACACGAAAGACGGGTTTCGAAGTAGATTTTTTTTTATACGCTTAGCTTCTACAGTAAAGGGGTATCAGGCTAGTTCCATCATTGGATATTATGGCTGATCTTTGGCAGTTTTGACGGGAAATTATTTCGGAGTTTATTGAGTTCAATAGAAAATTGTTATGTGTGTGACGTGTGAAATCAAAAACCTACAGTGATCGGAACACACACATACCATCCAGTAGTGGATTGAATATGACTGTGAATAATTATTATTATTATTGTATCAGGCATACGATATTTTGTTGCGAAAATATAAGAAAATTGACTCCCCTCCTTCCTCTGCCACAAGAGATACAGCGACGAAGAAAAAACTCAGTCAGTGTGTAGCTATGTCATCGAATTACTGAAAGTTGATAAATCCATCGCTCTGGTGCTGGAGACGATGACATTTATAAGCCCTCATTGTGGTACTTCGATTTGTTTTCCTTTCTGAGCGACCAAGAAAGATTCAGAGAGTCTAGAAGCAACCTTTATGGAGACTGTGCAACCTATTTGGAAGATGCAGAACCAACTAAAGATACAGGATCAGCTGAAGATGCAGGACAAGAAGTAAATAAAAACTGGAATGTGGGCGCACGGAGAATTTTTCTTCAGGAGAGGGGAAAAAGTCCAAGGTTCATGTGGTAATTTGGAGCATTTTTATTTAATCAAATTATACTAATGTATATCAGTTTTAAAAATCCAGATGAAAATTTTCCTGTTGCCACATTTCCGGGTGCCAAGCAAGCATCCAAGGATCGTTAATTTTTTCTTTGCGTTTCGTTTTAAAGTGTAAATGCCTCCAGGTATTATTGACCAAAATTGTAGACAGTAAAATAAAAGTGCCCATACCTAGTACCGTAATTATCACACATTGACGATAGACCGGATTTCCAATGACGTCATTCGCATGGGCTATGCCGTGTGTGGAAGGAATAGGGAATTATTACTCTTGCTGTTACTATCATGATAAATAAAGGAAGAACCTAGCGACTGTAGCTCAGTTCGTAAAGCGTTGGCTTGGCAATCGGAAGGTCCTGGGAATCATCACAGCGGCCACCCATCCTGACTGAAGTTTTTTAAAAAGATTTTTCTCTCACACCAGACAAATGCCGGGATGGTACCCAGAAACTATTTACCATTTCTCAGTAATCACTCCCTGCACCACTTTGTACACACCACTTCATGGAGACGTTTTTTCTTCTTTTAGCAAACACTTTCTTCGTCGTAATTTCACTTATCTGAACGCAAAAGATGGTATGGAAACGGTGCTGTGTGGACACTTGAAGTTAACAACGTTTTAATACCGTCTTTTCTATGTATACAAAACAGAGTAAAAAGACCCGGCTGAAAACCTTATAGCTAGTATGGCCTACGAGAGCTGGACTTGAACCCGTGCTGGTAGCTCCATAGTCCGAAGTCAGCGATGATAACCACTGAACCATGGAGAGTGTAATGGGAAAAGAAATCCGTAAACGAACCATGGAAATTGGCGTTTTGTTTGCTAAGGCTCAGTGTATTTTATTTTTCAAGTTCATGTTCTGCAAAATTACCTAACAATTAGGTTTAGAATTTAATAATTGATAGTAATTTTAAAAAGTCATATTTCTTTTTTTCTATAAATGTGACACTCATTCTTTGAACGACTCAGTTTTTGGCTATCTTCTCTTGCACCTATGTATAGGTAAGAATCTGTTCGTGCCATGTATGTTATTGTAATAAATACATACAATTTTAGAATTTCGTTGAGTAATTTAATAATATATAATTTTTTTAATTTACCACTATTTTTAATGTGTGTTTCTCCTACCTTTCTATCAACACACAATCCAAAACATTGAATAAACGGCTGCTCTAAAGGTCATAAGAAATAAAGGTTAATCACAGTTTGAATTTCTCAGTTTCTACATTATTTAGACTAATATACGTATATACAGTATAGCTTTAATATGTTTTTAATTTAATTTTTCCGTACTTCTGAAAAGAATATTTTATACCTACTGTATGTTGTAAATTGACAGCGACTAACAATGATGATGGGGTTACTGAATTGAGCCACTTTAGTCTGTTCATTTCGCTCAGGTGTCACGAGTTATATCTATTGGGTAAGTGCAAATTTTCTATCATTTTGACATGTCACAGGTCAGCAGAGTACTCATCTTACATATGAGCTGCCAGGGCGTGAATCAATAGCTACGTACGTAATCGGGGGAACATTAGAGCATCTATAGTCACAAGCAGCCAGTTTAGACGAGCACACAAGGACGTATCATGTCGGTGAAATAGAGACTGATTAGGAGTACATCATACACTGATTAATTTTGAGTTTGATAAAGGCAACCGCAACCTGCTGCAACATTCAGTAACTGTATGGTGAAGATGCAGTTGACAATATCACATATCATCAGTGGTTTTGAAAATTCCGGGACGGAAACAATAGCTGTCAATATCAACCACGGTCTGGATGCCCATCAGTGTTTTCCGAAAAAAATCTCGCCCAAACTATACGAAACAGCCAGAATCCAATCGTAGAGGAATTAGCGGAAACCTTCTAAGCAGACAGGACAACATTTGAAAGACTGCTCGAATCGCTGGGCTTAACAACGAAGTTCGATCATTGGGGTCCACATCAGCTTAGTGCAACTCAACAGGAGGGGTGCGTTGCGACCTGTGCTTCCTTGCTTTCCTGGTACAAAAATGGCCGTTTCTTGACACGCATTGATGAGAAGTTGGTTCTGTACCGGGTCGTAAAGTGTCGAAGGACTTTGTGTCGCGTTTCTGAACCGCCTCCATCGACGTCGAAACCTGAACTTCATCCCAAGAAGGTTTGATTAAGAGTGTGGTAGCATATTTCACTGCAAGGTCCTGGAACCTAACCAAACCGTTAATGCCACCTTCTACTGTTAACACTTGCACAAACTACTAGAAGGATTGGGATCGAGGCGGCCTGGCCTCGTCAATCGCCAAGTATTCATCAACCACCATGACAATGCCAGACCACATGCTGGTGTCATCACCCGTCAAAAAATTGTGGGCTTTTGTTTGGAGGTTTTATTATCCTGGCTGCCATATTATCCCTACTTGGCTCCCTACGGACTACCAACCTGTTTCGCTCTTTACAGAACTCCTTCACTCGGAAAATCTTGTATGATGTGAAGGCTGTGAAAACTGCGGTAAACATTTCATCGACTCAAAACCTCAGGATTTTTATCGGCGTGGAATTCATCTACGAGAAAGGTGGCAAGTGGTCATTGATTGTGATGGCGATTATACACAGTCTTAAGTGAGTTCCAATTTGTGTTGTTTTACAATTCTAAATGAACACAAAATACTGGTAGAACTTATGCACGTACCCAATACGTGTAATAGGAAATATATATATATATAAATTTGACCCTTATCGATTCTTCCAGTACAATGTTTGTCAATCTGAAAAGATCCAAGTTTCAGGAGGTTTTCTAACCAGCAAGATCGTGGACGGCGACGCAATTGTAGGCAACATACGACAATTAATGAAATTTCAGTGTCCAATTTTTTTAATACACCTTGGATGTTTATAGTCATATTTTATATATATCTTAACATTAGCTCGCGAAAACCGATGAGATATTGACGAGGTTCTACTATGGCCTCCCCTTGTAAGTTAAGGTAAGTAAATTATTCCATAATGTCAGTACGAATGTTTAAACGTTTAGCAAGTAATCATGTAGAAATTCTTATTAACTCTTGCAGAAGAAAACATTGTTTTGAAAAAAATCTTGTAGAATGCAAATTGCAGAACCAATGTCTTCAGCAAGCTACTGTTTCATTAAAGTGTTCGAACTCATGCGTCAGTCACATACTTAGAACATGTCTAGGTGGTTAAAAACACGACACATTAGGGATGATGACGCATTTCACTAGTAAATAAATAATAAAGAATGAATCGTCTCATTTCTCTCTCTCTCTCTCTCTCTTTCTCTCTCTCTTTAGAAGAACCAAACTGTCGGCGACATGTGTCTTATAGAGAGATGAGACAACACAGACTGTGTGAAAGTGACAAAATCGTCTCTACTGGAATTATTTAGTTCATTTGACACCACGTTTCTACTAAGCGTAAACGTAAGACATTTTTAAAAGAGTTCTTTTCTGTCTGTCTGTCTGTCTCTCTCTCTCTCTCTCTCCCTCTCAAGCAGCTAATACGAACTTGCACGCTTGGATTGATAAGATGACCAGTTGTCGACGACAGTTATCGGATAACTGAAGAGCAAATAGTCGTCCAGAAGGAAAATTTCCAGATTGTGCGTCTGTTACTACGAACTGGGTGTGAAATACCTTCTGAATAACTAGCCACAAACCAAACACACCTCCACCTCCTCCTTTACATCTTCTTATTCATCATCATCATCATAATCATCAGCTTTTCTACATAATCAGCATCATAATCAACTTTATAATCGCCTTCCTTTTCTTAATAATAATTATAAGTTATTTTCTACACGATTGTCATAATCATTCTTATTCATCACTATCACCATTATTATCGTCTTCATCTTTTTTTCTTCACAACTATCATAATCATTATCACCTTCATTGACGCCATCACCTTCTTCATCAACATCACGATCATCTTTTCTTCTTTCTCATCATCATCCTTCAATATACAATTCCCTCAACTCTTAGTCTTCAGTATTATACCTTCTCTCTCCTACTTTACTTTCCCCTGCAGTATTTTCTTCTTCAGGAATATTTGTACTCAGCTGATCTTATCTTTTCCTTCAACTCGACATTTCGAGATCTTCCAATATTGTTTCCATAATTTTCTTCCTAGAGTTGAAGTGCTCCATACAAGAAACATTAATAACCACTTTTTCTCAACTTCATTGTTCATAATATCATGCAAGAGACTTTTCTCCCTTTCGTCATTACTTTTTATGGTCGTTCTTGTTTCAGATTCCTTTTCACATTTCTTATCGTAATATATACGAGGGCTATTTTTTTCAACCTCCAGTGAGATGTAAAGAGATATACAAGAGCAATACAAGAATGTGACGATATACAACACTTATGTTAATCTCTCTGTTACTTCTCCACAAAGTTTCACTCTCATTCTTGCACTGGTCTTAAAGGGGTATCAGATGGTAAGCCTAGTCATGGAGATGAGTTCGTTCTTCTCGAAAGCTTCGAAGCCCTTACTGTACAGACCCGACTCTCATGAACTGATTTCTGTACACAATATTGACTCTCCGATTAATTTCGGCCTCACCCAGTTCATCAGCTTGAAAGAATCGAATTACGGAGTGAACTTTGCGCTTGGAGGATCCTCAATTTTACTGTGCATGATGAATGATGAAGAGCTGTATGCGGTCATTCTTGTGTTACTCTTGTTTATCACTCTACATCTCACCGGAGGCCTACACATACATGCAATACATATATTTTCTTCTTAGCATGGTTTCATTTAACATTCTTACTTGCACATACTATAAAAAAATGTTTTATCGGTAGGAACGATAGAAGCTAGGAATTTGAGTGTATATGTTCTCATCTCTGTGTGTCCCTTTGTAAATTGTTACAGTTATAAATAATATTTACCAAAATGCTAAAATGTTAGCTGTCATTATGTAGTATTTTTTATACCTGTTACGAGTGCAATTATATATTTTTTTAAATGCACATACCCTCTTCTTTTCCTGTACTCTTCAAATGTTTTGAGGACATGTTTAAAATATTTTCTTTCCATGTTATGGTTTGAATCATTCCATCCCAAATAAAACATGAATTCATCGAAGCCCCTCACATTCCCTTCCACTTTTCAGTGGATTCAGTGAAGGCAGGTGAAGAGGTTGTCATGTTATGGGTGTTATATCAATACATTCGAGGAAGACATTGATGTTTTTGGAGAAATCTCTTACTGGTATAGGCTATATGCAGGTGGTTCATGAAAATTTCACCCGTTATTATGGAGTCATCCCCGATCACGATAGTCCGTGCTACTGATTCTAAAGGAATAATGTTCCGATCGCGGTAGCTGTGTCGTCAGGCCAGTGTCTCCAAGATTCTAGGTTCAAATCTCGGCTGGGACATGGACGTTTATGAATTTTAGAAACTTAACAGCTAATGGAATCGAGACGGCCCAAGGCCATTAGTTACCAAAATGCGCCAAAATGCAAAGTTAATCAAAGTTTTTACCAACAGAACAATGATTTTTCACACAGATCAATAATTACTGGATAAATATTCCACAAAATTTGGTTTTCAAGATTTCCAGATATGAATCCAGTAGAACATGCTTGCGACCATGTGGAATGCAATGTCACTCAATGGGATTTGACTTAATGTTGACATTTACCTATAGTTCCCAATACTTCAATGAAACTTCCTAAACCTTATAAATCCATGTCGATGCGAATAGTTGCGGTAATCTTTGTAAAAAAGTGACATTCTATGCTACTAGGTGTATATGACAATTCATACTTCTTTATCATTAAATTTTCAGAGTTAAATGTAATCGGAGACTGCATGGAATTTTCCATGTCACTCTTATTTTGTCAAATTGTATAGGACATACACCTCTTGTCCAAATATCATAAGATGTTGTACTTTTTGTGATGAGTTGCGTTTAATTTCGACTTTCCTTCTGAATGCTTTGACATGGAATGCCTTTCTCGAAGGCATTCTCCTTCAGGTTAATGACTAGTGAAGCTTCTGAATTTCTTTTGTTTCGTGGTTCCCCTGGCAAATCACGCCATTAGACCTCTTAACCATATGCAGATAAGATTACATTATCGACTAATCTATTTCGATTCTCGGCATTCGGCTAATTTTATCATCAACTTTTAACATTCAAACTGCATATTGAATTTTACTCTCTATGTATGGACTACTGGAACTACGCTGAGTTTTACTTTTAATTGGCATTTTTTATAAAATTGACACTAGCCTGATCAAAGTTAATTATCTGTTCAAGGGTAATGCTCTCATGTTGTCAAGAGACTTGCAAAGATAGACAGAATTTATGAAGGAGAACTTCGAAACGGTCGAATATGGCAACAAGATTATTTGATCGATTTGCGGTGGTGAACTATCCGGAGATTAGTAGCACGGACCGACGTGGCAAGGTGGTTCAATGTCCATCATTCAGTGGTCAGCAAGGACCAGTGTTATTCGTGGCCCTTACTCAACATTACAAAAGGGTGCGTTTACAACATGCACGTGGATATGAGAACCGATTCACGAGCAGATGCAGTCAGTTCTCTTCACGAATGAGTTCAGACATCCTCTGTACAGTAATTCTCGACGAAAACTGGTCTGGCGAGAAGAAAGAATTCATCCAATAACGTTGAAGGAGACAAATATGTAGATTCAAGTGAGCTTGTTTGGGATGGCATCTTTTTGGGAGGATACACGGAACCGTATGTACTCCCGCGCAAAACAATGACAACTAAGCGATGTAGGCATGATATCTTGGATAGTCGTGTTACACCTTATACACATGAACGAGATGAGGAATTCATTTTGCAAGACGATATTGCCCATCCAGACAGTCTAGTCGATCGACCCTTGCAGGAGCACCATAAACTGAGGACTAGTGTTGCGAGCGAAGGTGATCGAGTCTTATTCCCATCGAACACATCTCGGATGCATTGGGCTGGCCTTGTCTTCCCTTCGCGAAGCCTGCAATCTTCAAATAGCTCTTCGCGAAGTTGTGAGCGATGTGTTGCTGTCGCTGTGATGATATTCCCTATTTTTATTTAGTGTCCGGCGGCGGACTTCTTACGCGTCCTTAGGAACGACCATATTATAATGTCAGGTCAGTAAAACGTCAGTAATTTTATTCAGAATTCACTGGATTTTCTGATTATGAGTCAAGCACTTTTCCCTTCGGTCATCTTATTCAGTTCCATCTATTTAACTTCAGAGAAGTATACAAACAAATATGACGAATACTGATAGAAGTCTTGAGGTTGTAAAATTGTTTTATATAATTAAGTATCTTTAATGTTATTGAATGAACAAAAACAAGTCTTGGGTGTGGTAGAGGATGAATTACAGTGCCTGTGCACCTTTAAAAAAAGGGGGCAGCAGACCATCTTTATCTTCATCATTTTGCTCTTTCGTCTGCTTCTGCTCGTTTTACTGTTGCAGTTGCTTTGTAACAGGGCGTGGATTATTCTGTGTAGGAGTTTTTTTCTTTCTAGGCGTTGCCTTTTGAGTCCTGGTTTTGCTCAGAAGTGGTCAGCATCCACAACCTCACTCATTCCCAACTTCATCAGGTCCGAGAAGTCCCGACTGACCATGGAAGAGAAAGAACTACTTTCTCTCCCCGTTTCCTTGCGCCACGACTCTTTTTAATTCTACCTTTCTCTTGGAATTTAACTAGTTTATTACTTTATCCCTTTCTATTGGCTTTCGGTGCTTCATCCTAGTGTTCCAAGAAAAAGGTGAAAAGTGCTGATAAGTGAGAAGGAATTAAAGATAGAAAGGTCCAAAAACAAAAGACAGCCTCTGTCCTTTTCCCCTGCTCTTTTTTCTGGAAGACGAAGTACAGTTTTGTGGGACAAAGTTGTTAACTGATTTTCACTACTGAAAATCGTATGGCCAGGGGGAGAATGGACAAGTGGTGGTGATAGTAGTACGAATAGTTTGGTGGTGGTGGTGGACAGAACTCAATATATACCTTGACTACCACAGACTCTCTCTGAAGCTACCCTTCCATTAATTTTGGTAATTAATTATTCTTTGGCTGTTTTCATTTTGAGGATACTTGTTTGCGGTGACGGTGGTGTACTGTAGTGAGAGGTGTGTGTGTTGGTTTCTCAGAGAAAGGGGAGGAAACAGGAATCTCTCACGGACCAAGAGGTGGAGAAGGAATATGACCATTTCTCTCCATCTCTCTCTTTCTCACTGTATATTGGTGTGTGTGTGTGTGTGTGTGTGTGTGTGGAGGGGGAGGTTGTGTAGTGTGGGTTATTTCTCTGTTTCCTCTAACTACTTCGTCTGCGCCTCCTTTCGCTTCCTATTTCATCAATGTACTGTTAGTTTTGGGTAAATGCCCACTGTCCCTGATAGCCTATACCATGCATGTAAAACAAGAATTCTTTTTGCCTCCCCATACTCGGTCTCTCAGCCGAAAATCAATGCAAAACATTTAACAAGCGAATGTAAGTAAGACAGAAACAGAAGATATAAAAATACAAACACCACTCCCACCCCCCACACACTTTACACACACACCGAGACATTTTCTCTGTCCATGTGAGCAACGTATCCTCAGATCATGTTTTCTAAAGATGGTTTTTCAGGATAGGATTTGAAATTAAGTCGATATTCGAGAACATCTCATTCCCTTAAAACATTGAAGAATGGAGAACTGATATCTTGGTAACATAGGTAGATATCATATCTTCAAGTATATATATATTATGAAACAGTATTGTATTTTCTTCCCTCTATGTCTGCTCTCCTCAAAACTAATGCACACATACAAACATATTTTGCGTGTATATTTATGCGTGAGGTCGTAGAGAAAGAGAAACTGGTTAGTGAGAAAGAGAAACTGGTTAGTGAGAAAGAGAATGAAGTATAGATATTGAATGTACATAAGAATGTGATGGAGGAGGCAACCAGTTTAATTATTGGAAAATACGTCAGTAAAATTTAACTTTTCCGATTGTGAATGTAAAGCGAACAAAAAGAAAGAAAGAAACAAGAAACCTTTGCATTTCTTGAGCTGAGAAAGAGGAACAAAAAAGTGCTAAAGATTACCTATTTTATCTTACGAGCATGACTTAATTTTTTCGTTACTTGTATAGCACAGAGAAAGTTCGTATTCTCTTCATATTTTGAATTTAAATTTATTTATGGTCTTTAGAAAACTCAGTCTCAGGCCGGGATAGGGTTGGGGAGAGGGTGTCGACCAGGGTCTAGTTTGTAGGTTCCATACCGGCATTTGTCTGGTGTAACTCAAGAAATTCTCTGAAAAAACTTCTGTCAGGATGGTCATCCTCTGGGATTGTTTCCAGGACCTACCTGTTGCTAAGTCAACGCTCTTCCGGCTGAGCTACTGCTACTCAGTTCTTTCAGATTTAGAATTAAAATTTTACTATAGTGTTTAAGAGTGTTTGTATTTTACTAAGATAGAGCAGAGAAGAGAACGTGTAGAAAGGAACTCGTTCAGAGTCTAGTTATTGAGAGGAAGAGGAAAGGAGAAATATATGAAAACGTGTAGTAATGACCACATCCCGCCGTTGCCACATAAAGTATGAATTTAAAAAAAAGAAAGAAAAATGGGCATGTGTAAAGAATCGACAAAAATTAATCTGCAGAAGATATGAAAAACACCGCACACTTCTTGAACACATTAATTACACCATTTGAGTACGAAACCAATGGAATTGACATAGGATGAGAACACAGAAAGCGTAGCAAAAGCATGTAGCTAGTATATTTAACTTAGAATTATCAGGAAAAAGTAAATGGAAAGATATATATTAACATATTCAAATTGATTTACATGGTTATCAGTTCATAGCAAAGAACCTCATAGAATGGGAATGCCCCAGATAGAAAAAAAATGTAAAGAAGATAAATAGTAGTCATAATGTCTCTAATATGTTTATCCTGAAGATATGTTTATCTTTTTCTACCAATCAGCACATTTGAAATATGATTGTTTACTCTTAAAAGCAAGAGAAAAAGGAATAAAAAAGTAAATAGAACTTTGAACTTAACGTGGCGTGACAACAATAGCGGTGTCTAAAGCATTTATCATTGTAGAAAACGAGGTAGGAAATTGATCCAAAGGAAATTACAGACGATAATTTCAAAGACTATCTGAACAGTTTATCATGTGTGGAAATATTATTACTGCGTAATATACAGTTCGTTTCGCTAATGAAAAATCAATTAAGGCAATAGCACCTTCCTTATGAAACAACGTACGTGATGTAAGAGACTCACGTGTTACACTAGACTATAGGTTAATAATAGTAATAATAATACAACATTAGTATATGTAGTACATTAGTTGTAATAGTACTACTACTAGTAATAGCAGTAATAACTTGTCATCCTTTATTTTGTTTCCTGTAATGAAATACGATCTTAATGAAAGCGATCCTGGTATATCTTGGACAAATGATGTTTAATGATCTGCTACGGTAATTACTGCCAAGACGTTGTCAGCTCAATCAATTATATTCTTTCTCAATACGTTCATCGTGCGTTTTAAGTGCCTCATAGAAATATGTAAGTTTGACTGCTTTGATTGAGAAAGTATCGCATTGACAGGTTAGCAACGTCAGAATTTGAATTTTTATGTATGGCTTTTAGGCATCTAAGGCTCAGGCCGGGCAAAGTAAGAATTTAATTATCAAGGAAATAATATGGTTTAATAGAACAAGCTTTATTCCTCCCACCCAAGCTTTATTCTTTAATCATTAATATTGTTTAAATAAATGTTTTTGAGTACAACTTCGATTGTAATTTGCTAAACCGATACTGCTTACGTCATTATTTGTCGAGTTATAACGTCATTATTATTATTATTTTTTTTTACGAAGCTGTTTTAATTTTGAGCTGCTGTGTAGCCCAAAACGCACATTTTGAAATTTCTTCAAAGCTTTATTATTATTATTTTGATGTAAATTAACACTACCCGAAGTTTCTCGCACACTGTTAAAATGTTTCACCAATTTCCTGGAAAAAGTCAGAAAAGTTACTAACAAAATCAGGAATGGAACATTACTAACAAAAATCAGAAATCCTTCAGTTTCCAAAAATTTAACAAAAGAATACTCAGATTTGTGCTCTACTATTATGCTGGGCCACAATCTGAATCTCAATAATAGTTGCAATGTAAACCTGCGTGATAGTACAG
>JAGDQP010023877.1:0-18071 GCA_022664845.1 Lepisma saccharinum | reverse complement strand
GTGTCTGAGAAAACGTTCGTAGCTTTTTAGTAAGTTTCACCTGGTTTTCTTATAGGATGCAAATGAATTCATTTAAACCAAATATGATTTATCAATATCGACAATGATTCGCCATTTTGTGGGTAGAGCCATGACGCCATCGCTGAATAAATTGTGTGGTTCCTGGTTGAAAAACTGAATCAAGTGGTTTTCACATTCTTCTTGTGAGACCAACTTAATTCCATTGAGAGAGTTCTACAGAGATCGGAAAAAGTGATAGTCCGAGGGTGCTATGTCTGGACTATACGGTGGATGCATAAAACTTCCCAACCAAGCTCGCGCAATTTTTGACGTGTCATCAACGAAGTATGTGGTCGGGCGTTATCGTGACACTTTTCCTATTGTTCCATTCGGGCCGTTTTCTTTCAATCTCTCTAGTTGTTCACAGTACAGTTGAGAATTAATCGCCTGACCAACTGGAAGTAACTCATACTGGACGATTCCCTTCCAGTCCCACCACACACAGATACAGCATCACATGATTCGGCGTCAATCTGTCCTTCGCAAACGCTTGTGACGGCTCACCATCCATTCTCCACGATCTTTTAAGATTGTCGTACGTGATCCATTTTTCATCACTGGTTATGACACGTTTCAGATATAACCACGATATAATTTTCACAGAGCATCGCAAATGTTCATTCGGTCTATCATGTTTTTCTCGGTCAACTCAAGAGGAAAATTTACATGGAGTTTCTTTTTGTAGCCAGCTTTGTGTGAATGGTTCAACACAGTTTTGTTGTCAATGCCTAGATCCATACGAATATCGATACTGCTCAATACTCATATGTTTACCTTGCTGGACCTTCTCAAGAATTTTATCAGCTTTCTCAGTGATCGGACGACCAAAGCGTGGCTCATCTTTCACATCGAAATTACCAGAACCATTTCTGCGCAGTAGATTTTGATAAAGTACCTTCTCCGTACACGCGCATTTATTTTTCGCACGCCTGCAGAGCGTTCTTCCTTTTGTAGTGATAATATTGCAAAATAAAGCGCAATTTGACATTACTGTTCTCCATTTTCACACTCAAACAACTTTCCAACCACTGCACCAATTTCGCTGTTTATACACTCACAGTAACGTTTGAAGTATCACCTTTCCAACGAGCGTTTAGTTATGGCACTGCGATATGTGTCCCCTAAGGTATTTGCCACTCCCACATATATGGGAGAAATTTACAAATGCATCATGAAGAAAATCTTATTACATGTATTTATTTATTACGTGATATTTCAGAACTTTTAATGTACTAGAGCTGACTATTTAATTATTCTGAAAAGTTAGTTTTTTCTTCTTATAGCGCTATTGTTTGTATTTGCAAAGTAAGAATGTAGATCTAACAATTTCGTAATTTATGGCGAAGTGGAAATTGAAGTGTAAACTTCCCAGATAACTATAAATACTTACCCGAAACCTTATTGCTTTCTTACTTTCTACAGGAGAACGTTCGAATAGCTTGTTGAATTTCATAAAACAATTTCGAAAATATAATAAAATTCAAATAATCATAATTTTCAAATTAACGAAGTTGAATCTGAACTCAGATCACAGCACAAAATTTTGTAACAGTTTGTCATCAGTAACGCTGGACAGTAAAACGTTTAACATCTTCGAATAGTAAGAATCATCAAATATATTACTACCTAGCGTGTTACAATTCGATGTTTGTTACAATGGCTGTATAATCAATTGTAATTAGATAATTTCAAGTCACAAATACAGAGGTTGTATAGCATTATCTGATAAAGTTAAAACAGTGAGCAATAGCGCTTACATCAAACATTGTGTTAGATGGTAAAGATAATGAAAATAACATATTTTAATGAACGTTAATAAACAATTGATGTACAATATCTTCCTGTGAAAAAGGAGTTTATTGACAAACCTTCCGTTCTGCAAGAGTTACGAACCTTGAGAAAATGTTGCTATTGAAAAAGAGACTGAACTGCCTGTGTTATATTAAGTTTTTGGTTGGTTAGTTGAAAACTGTCCACAGGAGCTAATGAAGAACATCAATCAAATTGTTTCTCAAGAGCTGGAGAATTTTAATCGATTAGAAGCATGTGAATTTCCCCGGCACAAAACGAACAAATAGCAATTAGGGAAACAGCATTTAAAGAAGAAACATCTCCTCGAATTCCCTCCCCGGAGGTAGCATTCCAAGAACTGAAGAAACATCACTACGCTGAACGGCGATACCAATACCCAGCAATTGGAAGGCAGTAGCACTAACATTGACGGAAAAGGGCCCAATGTATCGTCCAACTTCCTTGATGAAATTAAACCAATCGGTGCTGCAAGTACCACTTGACTCGATTGCAATGTCAATGAAAATTAATTTATCGAACAGGGTACTGAATTTTCTATCTTTTTACGGGAACCAGCACAACCATCTAGCAAAGATGAAGGAGGAAGATTGCAGAGGGCAAACATATCAACACAAGTAAAATCCCCTAATAAAGATCTTCCTCTTTTCCAAGGCACTAGAGTCTCTTACCATCGGAACGACTACAATCGTCCGACGTGCCGTAACAGGTTCAAACCGGACACTTTGTGTCTTGTCTTGAGAGGTACTCCCTAAAAAGAGTATTTATGTTAAAAATTAAATATAAAATTATACTCTGTGAGTGTAGACTCTAAATTCTAAAATAAGTAGTACAAAAATGTGACATGTCTGAGTCTGGGGAAACAACTGCTGCTAGTTCTGAAGAATGTTGCATTAACTTATTTCTAAATGATGTGATGTAATAATACACTTTGTATGGGTGACTTGCATTTCAAACTATTTATGGGACGAAAATATCTACTTGCGCTCCCCCATCACTAAATACACTAAATACACTTTTCACACTTTCAGAACTGCGTTGTATGTATTATGTCAGTGAATATTCATCTTGTGTATATAATCTTTTTTTTTTAAGTTTTAGCCATAATTTAACTTACGCAATCCTATTAAATACTTATTAAACATTAGATTGATCATAACGTATTAAAATACAAATATATACTCCTGCAAATAGCAATGTCAAGCCAATTTAAATTTATTTCTTTACGTTTTATTGTTCAACTCTATTTTATAACACTACGAGATTTTCTGCCGTTATTTGAGTCCGATATTTGTAGTTGAAAAATACATTTTGTTTCAATTGCATTTTGTTTTGCAATAGTTAAAATGCTTTAAACTTCAGTTAATTCGAACTGAGGATATAAAATTTCTTCACATTTTTGTGAACTCGAATCCCTGCAATGTATGACTTTCGTCAGTCTGTTTAACCTTATTTATTACAAACCCTGCCCTGGAATACTTTTCGTAAGTCTGCTATACCGTACCTAGCACCCGTGGTCTAGGCGGTAGAATCGCGTGCATTGGATCGGCAATGGGTATACAGGCACGTGAGTACGAACACCACAACTGACCATTCTGAGAGAGATTTTCCAAGATTTCCTCCAGTTTCACCAGGTCCGGATAACACCTTACCTGTCCCAAGCCTATCCTTTTCGGTACTAAAAAGGTCTAAAGATGTGAATGAATTCAGTTCAATCTCCTTATCATTACGTTTTACAGATAACCCTAGATGAGTTGTTGAATCTCGCATGTTGGTTTACTCAAGTCATATTATGTTGCATGTTCGGTTTCCAAACTCAAATAAACCAGAATGTCTGGTTTTTAAAAAGTTAAGATTTGGAAACCCTAGGTAGGAGTGAGAATATATGGCGTTTATAATGAGATACATATTATCGTGGTAAACTAATCTCAATTTTGTTCTGTTAAGTCTTTTCGGCATGAAATAAGATTACGAGGAACCTTCATGTTTATCTTCATCTTTTCCTCTCCTTTCATTCTTTCTTCCACATGTTTTTGTGTGGCCTGATAATCTGTCGTTACATGACCAAGAACACAGCACTTCTCTCTTTTTGTTTGATTTATAGATAAATATATCATTCTTTTGTTTATACCATATCATACATCATTAGGTTCAAAGCCTTTCAAACAAAATATTTCTTACAACTTTCTTTCATAGCGTAGTGCAGAAGAATATTAGATCACCATATATGACAACTGGTTTTATTGTTGCTTAGTAGCGGCAATAAGGGAAAACAGCAGACTCAAAAAAGGCAGACATTTATATTTTAATTGAACATTTGTAAAACATTATGCATCCAGGAAAGTTCTTATATTTTGTTCAACTTAATCAAGAAATATAATTCATGTTATATTTTACAGACATCATTTCATTGGTTTAAGTTATATAGTTGATCCTTAATTTAATCCGAAAATGAACATGTATGAACTTATATGGCAATAAGATTCTAACAGAGATAAAATTATATTTTCTAAGATTAGCAGGTTAATAAAGTTACATAATAGAAAAATTTCGTAGCTATATCCTCAAATCATATTCAGCCAATTAATAGTCAAAGTTCGTTATTTTTAATGGAATGCAAGAAAATGAAATATTGAAAATATTTAAACGAATTGTGGCAGAAATTTCGGATTTTGAAATAAAGACTAATTAAACGATCACCGAACAAGAGTTCAAAATTAGTCGCGTGTTCATTGTGCATTTCTTTCCGAGTTTCTAATTAAAAATCATGATTCGGCTACTTTGATGCAGCTTGCATTTGGCCTTTGCTTTAACATTTGAAGATACCATAGTTTTATCACACAAAAACTAGTGTAAATATAGCCAAGAGTTAGCGACAACTGCTTGTAATATTCCTAACAGTAATATAGAACATTTACAATTTATGTGCATTTGATAAAATATGCGGAAACCGAGCCAATGATCTCCACAGCGTTCTGCTAGACGTTATTAGGTACCCCTTTGGATTGGAAGTAATAAATATTCAAGATTATATTTAGTTAGTACAGAAGTATATCAGGTAGATGTTTTACTTTGTAGTATAGTCACTGTGATACATACAATTATGAATGGAGCTGCTCTATAGACTACATTATGAACAACCCAGAAGTCAAGTGTTATAAGTGTCATATTCAAAACGCAAGTGCGTAATTGAATTAAACATAGGCTATGCTGCTTTGAGGTAAAGTGAGATGAATGAATTTCTCATCCAGTGGTGCGTTTTATTTAACTTTCACTTCACATCTTGTTACAATAATGCTTGAAGCTGAAGGGATATAAGTGCAGAAGTAGCAGTTGACAACCAAAGTGTCTCTTTATTGGTGTTTGAAATTCAGTTCGCGGGAACTTAATAAACGCTCCATTTCGCTTGTGTGTAGGGGTCACAAATGTATTTATTTATTTATTATCGATCCAAATACAGTTCAGGCCATTTTACAATGGCCAAAGTAACAATGCGCAACAAACAAACCAAAGTAGTAACAAAGAAAAGAAATAACAATAATCTAAATATTAGGAGCAATGCATAGCTAAATAAAATTTAAACTATGCATTCAGTCGTTCAGTAACCATCCTCAAATACACATTGTAACTGGTAGTGATGTCCAGTTCACTAGCCAGTTTATTGAATTGGGAGGGTAATTTATAAAATAGGGATATCTTTATTAGTGACATGCTTGGGTGTGGAAGACCAAAATAGTGTTTGGATATTGTAGTCGGCGCAGGTACTCTGAAATATAAATCTGGTCATAGTTCGTCACATCTGATTTGTCCATTTACGATATTATAGAGGAACTTGAAATCGGCCACCTTACGACGATATTCTGGAGATGCAATATTCAATGCTTCAAGTAATTATTTTCTGTGTCAGTTGCGAACAGTGAGAATTCTAAATCTGTCAATGGCTTGGAAGAAGTTCAAAACTCTCTCCAAATTAGAAAGCACTGTAGGGGTAGCTATATATCATACGGGTGAAGAGTACTACAGTGAAGGGGAAACGTAAATTTTGCAGTATAGACATGAAGCCTCAAGATTTCTGATCTCGACGTACCTATAAAGTAATCCAAGGAGACACATACTTTTTTAGTTGTGGCAACATGTTCTTCGAAGCTTAGTTTCGAATCTGTTATAACTCCAAGGTCATTATGACTATTAGTTTGCTTAATAATAGTGTCTCCAATAACATAGATGTTGTGAAAGACATTTTTCTTCAACAAGATTGTGAGATACACACATTTTACCGGATTTATTTTTAAGTCCCACTATTCACACCAAGAAATAAATGTGATAATATTAAGTTGGGGCCCAGTCACATCACAAATGTTGTTAATTTCACAGAACACTTTACGATCATCCCCGAATAGAAGTAACTTAGAATTATAGTGATCGAACAATTCAGCAAGACCGTCCATATACAGAACAAAAATGGTCGGTCGTAAAACGGACCCCTGTGGAACACCAGATAAGACAGGCAACTAATCTGAAATAATACCAACCAATACCACTCTCTGACGTCGATTGGATAAATAACTTCATAACAGTGCGAAAAGAGAGCCAATAACGTTAAATCTAGTTGATAATTTGTACAGCAGAATTTCATGATTTATTGAATCAAAAGCTTTTTTTAAGATCGAAGAAAATTACATCTAGTTGAGAGTTATGAGTAAATGTATCATTAGCATGAATCTGTAGGGCTGCCAGAATAGTTAAACATGACGTACCAGGAAGAATAACGTTTTGAGACTGATAAATGTATGGAATAGCTGCTGTCAGGAGACGATGCTTGATGATCCTTTCACAAAGAATGGATAGCGTTGGAAGAAGGGAAATAGGTACATAATTAGACACACAATTCCTACCACCCGACTTGTATTTGGGCATCGCATTAGCCATCCTCCATAGTTCCTGATAATTACCTTTAGTAAAACATTTATTCTACAATTGGGTGATTTACAGTATGTTCTGTGTACGTTGTTAGTGTAGCTTTTCTAGTAGAGAGTGTTTTGGGTCTATTGCATAATTATCAACTGCAAGTAGCTTTAGCTGCTACATCGAAACGTGAATCTAGAAACCCGATACAAATAATGTCTGGAACGTAAAATCGTTTTGAAAAGATTTTTTTTTTCTTTTAAGTAATTGAATTTTGCAATTAACACATAATAATACATAATGCTTACTGCAACATATTATATAATGAAATAATTAACAGTTTTATGCCCGGTTTCACCAACCTTCCTTAAATTCGGGGTAAGGGCGCGTTAGTTAACGCCTACATAAGAATATAAGCATCCCTTAAGTTATTGTCATTGCACCAACATTTAAAGCAATGATTTAAGGGTCCCTTAACAAACGAGCCGTTAGCGTGTTTGTACTAATCTCATTCACATCGTGATTTAATTTAATTGTTTCTCGAAATATACTGCATCTTGGTTATGAATGTTGATTTAGCAGTAAAGAAGAGTGGGTGCAGGACCAATTTACAGAATGTTATGTCTACAATTAGTCCATTTAGATAAATTATCTCAAAATTGAAACTTTTACAGCTTGTCAGATTCTGTTTATTACTACGATCTTCGCTAGATGACAGCACAGTTTAGAACTTAAATTCAGTGCAAAAGTCTCTACCTGCAAATGTTTGACTTCAAAGTAATGATAACTTGCGATAAAAAATAAAATTTTATCTTGTTAAAATGACTGTACAGCTATATATATTACAAAATTGTTTACAATTTTTAAGCTAAATAACAAGCTGACGCAAAATAATGTATTGGACTAATTTTCTTAAGCTAATGAGTTGGTAGATTCATTTCTTTAGAGCAAAATAGATATTAAAAACTTATTTATAGTAAGCTTCTGATAATATGGGAAGCGAGGAGAAGAGAGCACCTAAGAATTAACATTTTGCTTGAATTTATTCGATGCAAGGCAGGGTTTCTGCCATGGTTTTCAGTTTGGGGGGTGTAAAGTCAAAATTGGGAGGGTATAAGTGAAGTTTTGTACGGTTTCTATTGATTTTTCACAGCAAAAAAAAAGTTGGTGGGGGGTGTTGTCGAGACTTTGTGGGGTAAACCCCCCACGATGGGGTTGGCGGAATCATTGCAAGCTATCAATAAACACAGCTTATTTTGGTTAGTGTTGTTACCGTCCATAAAAATTCATTTTCTCCTATCTTTTACAGTTTATTTTGGATGTATTACATTCACCACGGTCATTTTGTTGTCTACTAATGTATCTCTTGGCACTGGCGATTTCCCCTTTTATGTATGAGGAATGAAGAAAAACAAAAAATCTAATATTGAAAGAAATCAAAACCATTTTCTCATTATTCTTCCAAGCAGATTGAAATTATGCAGTTTAATAACTTATGTGAAAACTCCACGAGATGTTAATTCGCAATTCGCTTTTGTATTGGTTCTTATTGGTCTTCCCTAAGACTTTTCTGTTGAGTTACGTACGTTACGCTTGCTTTATTGAAATGCAAGAACTCGAGCAGAAAAGATCTGCTATTTGTTTAACTGAAAAAACGATCTGCGATTGTGGAGCTCCTTCCCAAATATAAAATATGGGCAACACAAAATAGGGAATTAGCAATTTAAGTTTGACTTTACAAAACTGCTATCGTGGACGCGACCTGGGCAGTGCACAACAGTATCACGCATTAAAAGCTGTGAGTCGCATATTATCTGTGATATTTCTTTATGTTTCTGACCTTTCATCCACATGACTCCAGAATCTGCATCGGTTTATGTGTGAAATTAATAGTACCAAGAACAGCAGGGAATAGAGCAATTAGGAGCGAATATTACATATCGTTTGGCATTTGACAATACACAGGTCCACAGAGCGTTATTTGCAGCAGAGGGGAAAATTCCCTGGCACCTTTCAGTGTTTTCCCTGATACCTCACTTACCGTCTTTCTTTCAGGGTGGGGAAAATCTTTTTCACAGACCATGTACAAAACAAATCATTTGTAGGCGCATATTGCATGTAACAATGTTCGACTAAGAAGTTTTATTTTACGGAAACTTTATTCAAGACTGCATAACTGCATATCAGTGCTATCCAGAACGCTCATACTTAACGATACTAGAGTTCTCGATCAAATTCTGAAGCTAGACACGAGAGCAAACAGTTAAAGTCGATCGTCCACTTCCAACCTAATCCAAAATACACAAAATATTCAAGGATTAGTTTCCATGGCTTGTCATCACTGTGTAAGTGACCTACTTTTATTTATGTATTAATCATTGAGTTATGAGCAACCACGGCCCTAGTATAAAATATGTATAAGGGAAGGGGGCTAGAATATTTCATTTGAAAATGTGAGTTCATTATAAACTAAAGATTACTGATAAAACTGGGGGCTTAGGTAGATTCTGGGGGGTTCAGCTCCCCATACCCCGCCTGTAGCTCATTTGCTTAAGAGATACGCATAAAATAACATCGAACAAATATTATTCTATAAATTTCCCCTACCTCTTTTAGTGCCAAATAACACCCTACAGTGCACATAAACACTGTAACCTTGGGCGCGCTATTCATATCACCCATAACTATCTGAATTCCAAAATGTACAGTCACTAAAAACTTATTAGAGGAATATAGCATTGAGTTTTTATTTAATCTATATTTATGGACTAAATAGGTCCACATTGTCTAAGCCTGTCACTTGCAGTCCCTTATATATCTTACGGCTTAGGTAAAGCTGACCGTTTGGCCCATAGAAAAATGGTACTTACCCGCTGTACATTTTTCCATGATTGTTCTAGAGACATTAAAGTGCAGAGTAATTAACAGCAGTGCAGTTTGTGTCAGTAGATGGTTTCGATCTATTGCGAATTCAAATAATTCTACTAAATGATCGTAGAGCATTGGCTTAACATTTGGTAAGTCGTGGGTTCAATCCCAGCGGGCGGCCATCATGACTAGGGGATTTTCAGGTAATTTCCTGCGCAGTCACACCAGGCAATTTCCGGAATTGTATCGTCAACTTAGGTCCTGGACGACACCTTACCGGATCCTTTTCCCTCCCCTATCCAGCCGGAACCTTAGATGCCTGAAGGAAATGTATAAAATACAAATTCAAATAATGCTAACTTCATTTTAACATTTTGTACACAACACTTTTCCTGAGTCAGTATTGTTGTTGGAATTCTGATTCATGAAACATTTGTAAAGAGTTTGTCCTGTTCAGAATTATTCTTTCCAGTCTGACGCTTATTAAATGCTCAATATAAAAGATCTCTGTGTCAAAATATTCATAGTAGTCCGCCATATTCTTTCTCACTTTAAGGGCGCGTTAAACACTTAAGGGAGGTAAATCGCATCCTTAAATTAAGGAAGAGTTTGAGGAATCGTTAACTTTAAGGGAGGTTGGTGAAACACTGTAGGACGCTAAGGAGGCGTTAAATTGACTTAAGGATTCCTTAACATTTAAGGAAGGTTGGTGAAACCGGGCATTAGTGTTTTATTATATAAATATTCTTCAGAGTCTTGTTATTTGTTTCTGCGTTTTCAATAAACAATTGGAATATAATGTAACAATATATCCACAGTTAGACTCCTATCATCCCAACCCATCGATAAACAAGACTTTGGTTTGAGATGACCGAAAAATAACTTTTTAAGCACATACATATCTTTAAAAAATCATACTAAAAATAAAATAAGAGCCCTTATGCATTATTGAATAGAAAAGAATGGGGCGCGCTCTCACATACAGTCACTTTATAAATACTTCTATTTGCAAGCCCCATGCTTTCTTTTCAATCAGGAGGGAATAAATTACTTTTTTACTCTTTAATATTATTTTTTTAAACTTTGTATTTAAAAAAGTGTTTTCATTATTGTTTTTCAGTTACTTCGGTATTATAAAGGGAAACAAAAAAGTTTTGTCACTTTTTTGTGGAGGTCTGTGTTCAATTGACCCTCACACCGTGAGTTGAACGGGAATGGAGATCAGGCGAAGGTCAGTTGTTGGTATGGAAGTAGCCAACATACTACCTGGTTGTGGCAGTTCCGTTACACAGTGAACGTGCGGAAGGACAAAGTAAAAATGAGACCTCCACAGAGCGTCATAAGGGCGTGTATGCTTTACGAGTTTAAACTGTGGTCCAACGCAGTTGCATCGGGGCGGAAGATATGCCAGGCCTTTGGTGAGGGTGTCATGACGACGCGGACAGTGCAGCGGTGCTAACCAAGTTTAAAGAGGGTGACGAAACACTCGATGACGCACCACGTGCAGGAAGACCATCACTGGTACCAAATGAAGATCTTCAGGCAGCAATTGAGGTGAGCAGTGGCCAGACATGTGAAAAACTGGGACTACAATTCAGTGTGAGTGGAGAAACTATTTGGCAGCGCCTTCATCAACTTGGGAAGCACTACAAGTTGGGCAGATAGGTCCCACATGATTTGACTCCGGGACAGAAGGCAACGCGAACAGACACCTGTGTTTCTTTGCTGTCTTGTCTGAGGAAGGAGCCATTTCTGGACAGGGCGTTGACATGTGATGTGAAGTGGGTCCTGTACGAAGCTCCATGACGCCGTCATCATCGGTTAGCATCTTCATGAACCGGTTCCAAAACAGCCGAAACCAGCACTGCACCTGAAGAAGGTCCTCCTGTGCGTTTGGTGGACTGCTCGCGGCATCATGCATCGGGAACTGTTACCAGCTGGTCAGAGCATCAATGCAACTGCGTACTGTCAGCAGTTGAGCTGTTTTCAAGAAACAACGCAAAACTCTGTAGCCAGCATTGCTGAATCGCTAAAGGGGTACTCCTGTTACAGGACAACGCTAAGCCCCACGTGGCTAGGATGACCCAGGAAACAATTCTACGCCCTGGATGGGGAACACTATTGCATCCGCCATTCTCCCCGGACATTACACCGTCCTATTTTCACCTGTTCCATTCCTTGGACAATCAACTTAGAGGACGGCGGTTCAAATTCCTAGTAGATGTGCAAAATGCACTTGTACTTTCTTCGCTTCACTGCCCACCAAATTCTACCGCGATGGAATCCATGTCATTCCAGAACGTTGACAGAAGGTCGTCGATGCTGATAGGGCCTATGTTTGATTTTCCAGGTACTTCTTAGGAGACATATCGATGTTCGAATGTGGTGGGTGAAAAAGCGACAGAACTTTCTATCTTACCTTTATAGAATATTTGTTCTCAAGATAGTGATTTCTGACCATATACTAAAGTGGTCTGCAGTCTGTTGAACTCTCCATCGTTGCAGGCTAGTATTTAAGGCCCGTACTAAAAAGAAAAATATTAAAACGTGTTTTTAAAATAACCACATAAATATATAGAAAAATATGAAAGTAACAATGGAAAATTGTATTGTCATCCGACTTACATTGCTCGGCAAGATTTCAACATTCTATGAGGTCGGGAAAAAAAGTTAAATTAACGTTGTAAAATTTAAAGACACCTCGAACCACTGTGAAGTAAAAAAGAGTATAATATACTTTCTAAATGTTTAACAGAAGTTGTCGAATAAAGTGTTCTTGATTTTATAAATTCGTGGCGTGAAATATAAAAGTTTTAAGATGGATTCTGTGCTGCACATCCTTAACCATTCAGATTCATGTCAACGACACTCGATGACAGTGATGGTGTTTCTTTTATCTACATTTGTTTGTGACAGGGTGTGTGGAAAGGTTGTTTGTGCTTAAAATTGGGAGAATGTAGGGATTGAGAAAATTTATCCATTCACTATATGAAAATGGCTGTTGATGATAATACTTTCAAATATACAGTTAAACATTCGCTTAATTTACCTCCTTAAAAAATTTCAATTCACCAACTGCCTTATTCCTGAAACATATTCACTTGTTTGTCACTAAACTACCCCTTTTGCCTACCAACACCCTTTTGATTTGATGCAGACTATTGAAGTTAGCACCTTTTAGCGTCATATGAAGATCGATTTTCAATAAAATAATTACACTTGCTAAGGATCGCGAAATCAGCTGGATGTCATTAACGAACAAGAAGGAGGAAGAAAGATATATGGTGCTAAATATAGAGAGGGTTGGGATAGAGAGGAGAGGGGAGTATAACGTAGTAGAAGGAAGGCAATTTTGTTCACTGAACCTAATATCCTTGAGAGAGGCTTGAAAGATCAAATGGCAAAGATCATAGAAATGTGCGGAAGATGGATTTCAGAGAGTTACTTCTTACAAAGGGAACAAGATGTCAGACATTTCAAATCATCTTCGATCAAACTCCATTGAATACATCTCATTTGGTTTGAACTTTGCGTACTCGAGCCACGCAACTGTAGTACTCTCGATTACTATATATCTAAATGGGTTTTCACCTTACCTTGTTCAATCAACCAATAACTCATTCACTGAACAAAACCTTCTCTCTTTCTCTCTTGATTGCGAATTACTGGAACAGTGATTAACTAAACCTACACATATTATGGAAATTATTTGTTGAGACATAACGTATGATCGTGGTGCGCTAATTTTCGGAGCCTCTAGATCAGAAGCTATTACCTCTTTTTTTTTCAATTACTTGAAAACAAATTTTATCTTATTTGGACTCGAGGAATTTGCCCATCAATTTCCTGATCTTTAGGTGGTAACCAATACGTATTGCTTTTAGTACAATTGTACGATTGTTGAATAAGTGTGAATACTATTGAAACTGCAGCAAAAGAATTTTCACATACATTTTAGGAAAAAAATGCAACCTGAATAGAGATGTATAAATAAACCAACTTCCTATCGAAGTATGTTGTTTTCCAATTAGCACTGCAAACTATTTTTTTAATTCAAAATAGTGAACATATTTTACCACTTGGCGAATTTTACCACTTGAGAATTTTATAGGATTTTATTCATGGGCCAGAAGGGCATCTAACTACGTATTTATAAACCCAAACACCAGGTCACTCTGACGAAGTATTCAAGCGGGAAAGTGTTTTTTTATTTGAATGTGTTGTGTACTTTTCACCAGTTAACGTCCTTTCCGAGCCTTCAAATTTCATGCATCTTGGTGCGAGATCAGAAGGGAATAAAATGAAATCGTGGAAAATAGTAAGGAATGTAAACAGCTAAATTATAAGCAAAAATATTAAGCCACTATGATACTCTATACGAGTCGGAGACGGTTTGTTTTAATTTAAGATGGCGGTCATTTTTAAGAATTTAGCGATGTTCCTTAAGTTGGATTTTAATGAATATCAGTGAACGATAAAAGGAATCCCTAACAAACGCATTAATAAGTGCATACAGCATGTAACTATGAAGCACCATTCGAACGCGGGACAATTTTTATTAAGTTTAAAGATGGTGGTCATTTTAAACCATTTATTCACATTCCCAAAGTTGGATTTCAGAGAATGATAGTGAGGGCTTAGAAGAGGAACTATACTATGTATTGCAAAACGAATTAAATTTCCAAATGTTATTTATTTTGGAACCACATTACAACTATACTATATGCAAATCTTCAATTTTGGAGATCAGCATTATATCTATACAAGTAGGAAGGAGGATGGAAGAAATGGCGTCACTATTCATTCCGGAACATATTTGATATTTATAAATATATTTCCGCTAAGT
Source organism: Lepisma saccharinum (assembly GCA_022664845.1). Taxonomy (NCBI): domain Eukaryota; kingdom Metazoa; phylum Arthropoda; class Insecta; order Zygentoma; family Lepismatidae; genus Lepisma; species Lepisma saccharinum. The sequence goes on along the minus strand of JAGDQP010023877.1, from coordinate 3,583 downwards.
ATTGTCTGCATAAACGTTCATTCAAATTAACATTCATATTACCTCTCGACTTTCATTTCATTTTTTACCAGCAAATAAGCTAAGTAAACTGTCATGCTACTAAAACCACATAAACGAGAACTTAAGAAGAAGTAGATGCTTCTCGATAGTACCACAAATTAATAGTTACATAGAAATATATGTGTGGAGAAAGTAAGAGAGAGAGACAGGGAGATATGGAGATGAAAGAAATAGTGAGGGAGAGGAGAGAGAGAAAGAGAGAGAGAGATCAAGGTGAGTGAGGGGGGGGAGGACACTAATATTCATTTATTCGTCAGCTGTAAAATGTTTTTTACATAACCATACATACGGATGTTATGATAGGCCACGTTTCAGTTGACAACATACTAATGGAATTGAGCATGTATTGTAATGGTATGAGTTTGGATTTGGTGCTTTTTCTACTTGTTTTTAGTATGCAGTTTTTTTTTACCCAAATCTGGTGTTATTTTGATTTATGATTTAGTGTTGTGAATTTGAAATGGTGAATTTTTGAATGCTTTGTCCTGATTGGATTGCTTGTAAGCCAATCAGATTTGTCCATGGGTTCGAGACACAACGGCTGAAGCCCTAGCTTCAGTTCGTCGCTATCGTAGGTGTGTGATGCACATGTTATATGTAACTCGATTATCGTACGTTATGGGATCGACGAGTGAGCTGCGTGTGTGAGCTGTACATGGTTTATTTTGAGGAATTCCAATCTGGAAGTGAAGGAAGTCGGAAAGTTGATATTGCCTATTTGTTTATTCACTGGATAGTTTTCCCGCTCCTCCATTTTGCTAGTCGTCTGTGTGAGAAAGATGAAATCTCAGTCAGGAAACTCACACGGCAGGCCACAAATCGAGTCCCAGGTATTTGTATGTGCCTATGTTAGAATATAGTATTTATAGTGTATGTATCGGGTATGTTCTATTTGTGTACATTCGTTTTCTTTCCGTGAGGGTTGTAAATATATTTTGTGAAACCGAGGAAAGTGAAATAAGTTATGGGAGCACGTGCGGCTGCCCGTTGATTAGATGTCGAGGAGGGAGTCAGTTGGACTTCCCATTTGATGAAGTATATATATTTATTTTTGGGAGCAAGAAGCTACCCGCTGTAAGCTTACCTTTATCTTGCGATTCAAGTCATTTGTTTTGCACCTGTATATTCTGTATTACTCACAAGCACTATTTGTTTTATAATAAATCTGTTAAAAATAATTTCTTTGCCTCGACTGCCTTTTTCAAGCAACAGAAATCAAGGTCACCGATCAATGCACTTGCGTGTGCGAAACTGAAGTGTATCACTGAGTTCTCTAGCACTTCTCCCACTCCACCAATAGGTCGCGTATTAAGCAATTGTAGAAGAGAGGTTATTTTGGTGAGATCTGGTTTTTCTTTTTGCTAATCCGTCTTCCGTGGCCGAGTGGGTGGAGTCTGGAAACTCGGGCTTCAAGATGAAGCCCAAGCAACATTACAGCATGCACGTACAAATTAACTACAAATGAAGCAAAACTACAACGTGTTTTCTTACTATTAATGTTAAATGAAGTAACATAAGTAAAAGATAAAACTAAGGTAGGTTTAATAAATAAAATGTATCGGTTTCGGGATTAGATTACCTATAAAAGTAAGTGCATGGTTCGAATTTACAACCAATTGCGATATTATGCGTAGTTACTCGTATCTAATTCCGTAGCTCAGAGGTAGAGCTCTGCCATAGTATTCCGGAGGTCGTCGGTTCGATCCCATCGACCGGCCATCTTGACTGAGGCTCCCCAGTCACACCAAAGAAATTGTACCTTCAACATAGGCGCTATCCGAAATTTTTCCGAGTCTTTTCCTCTCATCTATCCCTGCCTGATCCTTAGATGCCTAACGATCATAATAATATTGAAATTCAAATTTCGTATCCAAGCCCAATAACATTCATATCTTGAAATCCATCAACAATATAACGTCGCGTTTACGGTGAACATTTTTTAACTCACCGAAAATAAAATTTAAACGATGTTCATGATAAGAAACAAGTTGATAAATACATCCATCAAATATATATTTATCAACAGCATCCATCATGAAAATGCTTATATGCATCTACTACAATTAATGTTATAATTTCGTATACCATGAGCAATATTAGCTAACTAGTTCATTCGTTAAAAAAAACGTTAGTTTCAGTATTAGAAATTGATTTCCAGCTAAAACAAATATTTCAATTTATCGTTTAAAAACGTTTTATAGCTAAAACGACGTAAAAGACTATCAACCATGGAAATGAATGGCAGATACGAAAAAGACGTCTACTTTCCCTGTATGATTGTCCAACTGCGATACTGCTCCTTTACATCTCTAGAATACCAATTTCATTAAAGGTTAAGGATGCTGAGAGAAGTTGTAAGCAACGAAATGATACTGGAAATTTTTGTTTCAATTATTTTTTCTTCAAGTGAATAGGAAAACAAAAGCAAACAAGAAATAGCCAACTATATGTAGAGACAACAACCTATTTTATAATATTGGTAAAATGGAAGACGTAATTCAGGTACAAAATTTCGTACCTAGTCCAAACCTGGATTAACTTAAAACAAAAATCTTTAGTTTCATGGATTTTACTTAGGCATAACAGTACAAAAGGAGGAGGAAGTTTTTATTTAACACCTCAATGCGAAGAAACTTGAAGAGATCTATATCAGAAAGAACACTGGAGATGGGTAATTAAAGATAAATAAAACTGTTTTCAAAACGGTCAAGGAAATGTAATGGATTTTGGTAGGAGAAAATAGAAAAATAAAAGTACACTGGGAGGAATTTTGGAAGAGGACGAGAATTTGCGTGCTTACGGATGAGGTTAAGAATAATGACTACAGTTATGCGAACTTTTGGATCTTTACTTTTAGTGCGGAAAGAGAAGGAAGGATTTCCTTTGGAAAATCTTTTCTTTTTTTCCGTTCTTTCTCATGCCTCTTCTTTACATATATGGAGAGGGAAAAATACTAGAATGTATGTCACTCGTTTCCTTACTCTGTCCTTTATTTTATTTCATGGTCTCAACACTTTTCATCGTATAAGGCTCAAAACCTTTGCCTTTTCACGCGCTTTTCCCAACGCTTCTTATTCGTAACTTTCTCTTCTACAACAGTTTTCTTCGAACTCTTCCGTGACATTTTTTTTTTCTTTTCTAACCCACTTCCACCCCAACACGTTGTCCTTGCTGCTAAAAATCCTTTCACACTTATCTCATTGGACTATAAATCTCATTCGAAGTACCACTCTTTGCTTTGCCGAATGCTTCATTTTTTTTCTCGATTTATGGTTCTCTTGAAAACAGAATTTACCGTAAGTGGCTTTATGGATAAAATGACATGGTTACGAAAAGTGAGGCAGAAAGAATCCTACACTGGTGATGCTCCATTAACCAGTTATTGCTATCATTTGTGACAAACTTTGTTTTTACAGGCTTTCTTTAGTTCACAATGGTTCGTGGTGTTGAAATTATAACGTTAACTTAACTCATTTCCCAACGTCATACAATTATGAAATTTTACACAGGGACGTGAGATGGG
>JAGDQP010023876.1:0-16574 GCA_022664845.1 Lepisma saccharinum | reverse complement strand
GATTCTAACTCAAAATATGACATAAAATTGATCAATTCTTGACATTTAACTGAGGCATTTCTAATGTTTAAGTTTGAATTCTCTATTTCTGGTATGTTAAAGTCTCCCAGAAGGCAAACTGTACTACCAGGTGGACAGTTGCTGTCAATATACATGAAAAATTGTTCGTAGCGCTCAAGCGGTGAATTAGGTTCAAAATAAACAACACACATATACATAGATAGTAAACTACTTACAAACTTAACGAGAACGCAGTCAAGATCATATTCTTTGCTTTCCATTTGAAAAACATTGTATTTTCTTTGAATTCCTAGAATAACACCCCCTCCCTAACATTTGCCACGCAATTCTGTATTCCTGTCTTTCCTGAATATCATATAACGATCGTCAAAGAGTTCATAGTCATAGTGAGAATCTGACAACCATGTTTCAACCAATGCTATTACATTATAATTACCTGCTAGAATATTACAATATATTTCTTTTGTTTTGGCCCTAGCACCATTGATATTTTGGAAAAGAACATCTAAAGTAAAAGACCCTTTAAAAACATTTGCCTTCATTTTCTCTTTTGTTGTTTCTTCAGAAATGTCAGGTGCATTCCTACCTGCTTGATAGTCCACATTTCTTGGTTGTCAACACGAGGCGACCTTCCCCTCCTTCCCCTGAAGTTGAGAGTTCAGCAACCTTAAACTTTTCCTTGACGTGGTTCCAGGGTTATTTTTAGCGGGGTCACTGAGAACACTTCTATTACTAACACCAGCACAATCACCTGTTTCTTGCACACACAATTGTAGTGATGGAATGCTGTTATCCGTGACATTAGCCTGAGGGCTGTTAGTTTTCTCCTGGCCGGACGCTGTTAAAGCTGGAGTGATCAAAACCGGGTTGTCACTATTGATGGTCACATTATCTTTATTTTTTATTGTTGTCGAGCCGTCAGTCACTAAAGGATTGTTTCCTGTTTCGAAGTCCCATATACCGTATTTCCTCTTGTTTATCACTAAAAATTTGTATTGGAGATGAGCACTGAAACCTCTTCTTTTAGCCTCCATCATGTGTTCCTTCAGTCGATTTCTTTCGCTACGGAAAGCTAAGGAAAAATCCTCCTCTATGAATACGTTGGTACCACGTAATAAATGTTTATTTTTAAGAATTTCTACCCTCTTTTTGGCCTTAAATAGTTTACAAACTATCGGTCTTTTTCCTTTCTTGGGGTTTATCCTGTGTGCTCTGTGAATGTCGTTATTGTCAATTCTCACTTTGAGTTTGTTCTCAAATAACTCGTGCACCTTGTTTTCAGTTTCAGCCCACGTTTCTTGACCTGTTTCCTCTAAACCATACACTACAACATTTTGCCTTCTTGATCTATTTTCCAGATCGTGTACCTTCTTCTCAAACCACTCGGTGTAGCTTTGAAGTTCACCAACATCTTTACACACGCTTTGAACTTGATTTTCAACTGATTCAATTCGATTGCCTAACTTGTTCAACACTTCCCTTACTTCTTTAAGTTCACTCGTTATGGTCTCCTTCAAACTACGTATTTCTTGCACTAAGTAATTCATGTCAACCACATCCGAACTAGGCCCCGAGCCCGGGTTGGGCTCTACACATGATATTAAAAGAATAGTTAATATCACAAAACAGTGTATTTCGAAGTAGTTGAGATTATCTAAATTTGTTCTTTTCTCCTTAAATATAAGCTACAAGTACTCCAAGTTAACACAAAGCGTAAAATACAAACCTTTTTAATTTATTCCTTTATTTAATATACACTTGTGCAAGTTCCTTCCAAAGAGAACCTAAGCATGCTCTCTCCAATATGGCAAAATGTCTCTCTCATATGTCAAAATTTGACAAAATTACGAGATATATTATAAAATGTGTGACCTTTGACCTCGAGGTGACCACTTCTTTTACAAATAGTACTTAATGCGCCCATACCGAATATGAAAACAGAATTTCAATATGTCAAGCCGTTTACGAGACCTTGGACCTTAAATATTTGACCTTGGACCTTGAGGTGAACAATATTTTCACTAATAGTAGTTAATACCCACGTACCAAATATGAAAGCGAATTTTAATATGTCTAATCGTTTACGAGATATACACTGTTAAATATTTGACCTTTGACATAGAGTTCACCACTTTTTTCACAAATAGTACTTAATGCCAACTTATCAAATTTGAAAGCAGGATTTCAATATGTCTAGCCGTTTACGAGATATACACTGTAAAATATTTGTCCTTTGACTTCGAGGTGACCACTTTCTTCACAAAAGTACTTAATGACCACTTACCAAATGTGAAAAGAGAATTTCAACATGTCTAGCTGTTTACGAGATATACACGGTTCAATATTTGACCTTTGACTTCGAGGTGACCACTTTTCTTCACAGATAGTACTTAATGACCACTTACCAAATGTGATAGAAGAATTTAAATATGTCTTGCCGTTTACGAAATATACACGGTTCAATATTTAGCCTTTGACCTCGAGGTGACCCATTTTGCACAAATAATACTTAATGACCAGTTACCGACTGTGAAAACAGAATTTCAATATGTCTAGCCGTTTACGAGATTTACACTGTTAAATATTTGACCTCTGACCTCGAGGTGACCAATATTTTCACAAATAGTACTTAATACCCACGTTCCAAATGTGAAATCAGAATTTTAATATTTCTACCCGTTTACGAGATATGCACCGTTAAATATTTGACCTTTGACCTCGAGGTGACCACTTTTTTCACAAATAGTACTTAACACCCATGTACCAAATGTGAAAACGAAATTTCAATATGTTTAGCCGTTTACGAGATACAAACTGTTAAATATTTGACCTTTGACCTCGAGATGACCACTTTTTTCACAAATAGTACTTAATGCCCACATAGCAAATGTGAAAAGAGAATTTCAATGTGTCTAGCCGTTTACGAGATATATTTGACCTTTGTCTATAGAGGTATAGAAACTGACTTCAAATTTCTGTTATAATCTCTTCCTTGTTAAATAGGGGATGGAAATAGTACCCGTAGTATTTTATAAATAAGGAATGGCCATAGCCTCTGTGTTGTCTTGTAAACTCGTTACCTATTTGATCTCTGCTATGTTAAATAGGGGTCATAACCTTTTATAAAATGTGTGGGTTAGGTAATTTCTGCAATGTTAAATAAGGCTCGTAAGAATTCATGTGGGGGTAAATAGCGTAACTAGCATATATTGCTGCTATGTTAAATAGGGGTTGGACCATCGCTTTGTACCCCTTTATGCAATCTCTGCTAAGTTAAATAGGGGATAGATTGTAGCCTTGTCCTTTCTCATTATAATCTACCTATAATCTACCATTTCGCTCCCCTATACCATGGCTTGATGTCTTTAGCAAATTCACCACGGCTACTGGGGGAATAGTCTGCTATAACTACCTATTACATGTTCTGTAGGCCTTCAGGGTTCTACAATATGGCTCATAGTCTTTTATGTAATAGATTAAATTCTAATTAAATTCACAAGAACCCCAAGTGTATTTTGGGGGTTTAGGTCGAGGTGCCGTACTCAAGGCATCGTAAAATAGCGCCGTAGTCTTTTATAATGTGAATTAAATTAAATGTTAAATAGAGGGTGAAAAATGTGTTAATTGCCGTTTATGCCATATTAATTTGGGGTTGGAAAACGGCGCCGTAAGGTATTCCTGTGTAATTTCATAGCCTTATAAACCCCGTTGCCTGTGCAACCTTTGCTATGTTAAATAGGGGAATAGATAGTAGCCTTATGCACTATGTGGGGTTAAATATCTTCTATGTTAAAAAGGGAATAAAAAGGGGTCGTAGTCCATCTCTATTATATTAAATAGGGGTTGGAAAATGTTCGTAGTCTTTTATAAATAGGGGTTGCGAAATATGCTGGGAACCATTTTATAAAATGGGTGTTGAAAACGAGGTGCTCAATTTCTCATACATAGACGATACCCATGGCACCATGTATTAGACAGCCCTGAGAAATTAACTCCTTGCTATCAGCGCGGCTGTAAACAAGGGCCATTTTTAAGAAAACCGGGTCAGGTGCCGCCCATCTACTCACGATATTGCAAGTTGCATTCCGAGATTCTTCAGGAATTCCTTTCGTACGAGTTTTGTCCCTGGATCCAACTTATTTTGGAACAGAACCATTGAGCTCAGACCGGCCTGAACCAACATGCCATACAACATACACTTACTTACACTTACATCACTTGCACGAATTTCATCGTCTTCTTCCGAGTGCACTTCTACATTGTTCTCACAGTCGCTAAAATTACTTCCAGAATCATTCTCTTCATCTAGTACGGACAATACAAAATCTGGAAACTTGCTTGAACTTATACTGACTTGCGCCATCATATATCATTTACGAAGCACTAATATATTGTCTATAGCAATTGTTCACAGGACAAACGTTTATTTACGTCCACACACACCTGGGTTGATGTAGCACCCCACTGCCTATCTAATTGCACTTTATACGAAAGCGAAATAGGTTTTGCAACCACCAGCATGAACGTCGACCTATCAAACTAGAATACAGAAAGCAACAGCAGATGTCCTTGCAAGCTGCGGTACTAGCGGCAATTTGAATAGTGTGTTTTCCAGGGTTACTCCAACAGATTCTCTAAGAGGCTTTCCATTATACTCATCTTTGAATACTCCAACTACTTTTTATTAGCTTTTGGAATACCTATTGGAAAGTCTTCCGGATAGTCACTACTATCAAACCACTTAATATTTAATCATGTCTTCGTAAAAATCTTCAGTTTCTACATTTATAATGGATGAGTCAGTGTATGTTTGGAGCAATTTTACTTTATTACCATACATCTTTTTTTAAATATTCATAATAAAATCTATACATGAGTAGTTTTTTAATTCCAATATACAAAATCCCCCAAACATTGGTTTATTTAGATACACTTTTTATTTCCACCATACACAAGCACGATATTTTCATTAATTATTGTTCTGTTTTGATGTGAATTCGTTAACTTTCTATACCTGTTTTGGTTATTTTAACATTTGTTCTGCTTAAAACATTTTCCATCTACTTACCAAATACACTATTATTCATTAAATTAAAAAAAAAATCATTTTCTCAATCATTTTTGCTTGCGGTCTAAGTTTTTAATTTCTTTTCAATGTACGACTTTAACCTTGCTTTTTGCTCATATTTAAGTCCTTTGTGTATTTTTGATTAACTTAAATCCTTGAATAAGATAGTATTTAAGATTGCGGTAGTCAACGATGTATAAAGTTTTATCGTGTAGTATATACATAAGTTTTTAGTTCTTACCAGTCGCCATAGATCCAAGTCTTACTTCAATCATATATCTTTGATAGTCGGATAATTCATCATATTTGGGATTATAATATTTTGGTTAAGGTGCATAATCACTAAACCAATCATGTAGTTCTTTTGGAATTTGTAAATCTGCAATTGTATAAGCAACATCACTTTCATAATCAATATCCATTATATTATTCTTACCATATGATATTTTTTTTCCGTCGTCATCCACTTAAGATTTCTCAGGGGTAGTTTTGCGACATAGCCCATCCATATAAGTTATTAGCATCATGATAGATCATAAAACTAACATGTTTTTAGAATTATTTATACCTATTTCTCCTGCTTTTTGTTTTGATAGTTTAACAACTTGATTACAATTTTGGGCGTAAAAGTAACAGTAGTTTGCAATGGCGTGTTAGTAGCTTATCATGCTAATACCACCTCCTGTACTTCTTGTCATTAGATAGTACATATTTTCATATGTATATAATTCAAGTTCTTCTCCAGTTGTTTTTAAGGCAGCACTATTGGCTAAGTGTGGTACACTTACATAATACGCAGGATCTAATTTATAATTTTCATAAAAAAATTTCTGTAGTTTTTAGAAACGTCGTACAATAAAAGAATGTCCAAACTGAAATACAGATCGTGAAATTTGACAGAATTTTCAAATTTAAAGTGATCCCACCTTTTTAATACTCATATTTCTTATCACTAATTTTCTTACCAGTTAATTTTGAACCAAAACATTCATGGGGTGGTAACTTTGTGTTCTCATATTTTTGAAGTTATCTACCCACTTATATGCATATTCACTTTTTGTTAGTAAACCACACTTATATTATAAACTATGTTTTTAAAATACTTCATTATATAACGTATATTCACATATCGTTCTTATATTCACATATTGCATTTATCTCTTTTTCACAAAACTCACAATTATCATATGCGATAATGTTATTTCGACAAACTCTATACTTGCGATGTTTTAAAACTCTTTGTTTCTTGCAAGTAGAACAAAATCCTGTGTTAATATCCAAGTTATTTTTACTGCTTTATCTAAGGTTGTATTTAAGAAACTAAGTGTGCCAACGAACCTAATTTCAATATACATTTTCTGATTACCCCCTTTTTCTTTTTAGTTAAATCTTTGCCACTGGTTTTAGATACTTTACACTCTTGTAGCAATCCTTTAAGTGTGAATTTACATCCTTTATACCTTGTTTTGTCATATTTTTGTTTATATTTATCAACCTCAACTTTGAGTAATGCATTTAAAATTTTCACTTTTGTTTGGAATAATACGTATATCATTTTCATTTTCGCATAAGTCGACAATCCACTCAATAAATATCTTATTATCATATCTCATATTATGTATAAATATTTTTATACACTAAGGAAGTTTTAAGTGTAAATTACAGTTATCATGTACTGCAGCTGTAAAGTCACATGTAAAATGGCAATGATCGTATACTTTACGACTATTGCTTGTAAATTATTCACCATATATATGACACGATGTTTGTGATTGAAACTTGTTTATGGACTCTTTATTATATATAGCTGGTACATTTCTAGGCATAATATTTGTATAATAAATATTATTTTGCTATATTAACGAGATCCTCATTAAATTGCTTCATAAGATGATTTTTATCATTATTTCTTCTTAATATCTTACAAGAGTAACCAATAACCAGTTGTCTAGTAAACATTGGTGTATCTGTTATAAATGAATAACTGTTTGGATGCCCGGATATAATTTCTTTGTTGGCGCAATGCGAGTTAAATTCGATCTCATTAGAGATGTTTACATATTTTATGTATGGACATATGGATCAAATAGCTCTTCACCAATTGATTGATATTTTTGTATTTTGTTTTTATTTGTTGGCATTTCGATTTTGATTCCATCAAAACAGTTTGAAGTATTGCTCGTTCCACATTTGGATATGTGCTCGTAATAATTATTTTCTTTTTCAAGTTTCTATGACATTTAGGACATATATGTATGTGTTTAATGTTATGATGTATCTCCCCACTAGTTAGGGCGCTAATTTTTTTATTCCTACGCAATGATAAATAGGAAGTTCCTCTCCATTATTTTCAGCTAATATGTCAACGTGCTTCTTTTTATTTTTAAAATCAATTTTATAACTTAGGTATATTCTTTAAATCTGTTCTCACCGTTATTATTAACAGTTACGTACACATTAATTGATATATTGAGAAATTCTTCATATTTTCATGTATTCAGGTGTGATTTTAACTGAGTTATTTACGTTCATTTCATTGCTTTTGTTAATGTTGTAATAGGATTGTATATTTTAATTTTTGTAGGTGGATTTAACACACTTTCTAAAGCATATTGAAAGCACCGTTGATCTTCTTATTTTGTGCACTTAAACCACTTAATTTTCACATTTTTTACGTTAATGCAACATCTTTTATTTTTTGCCCATTGAGGTAGTTCGATCCATCTGCAACCTCTTATTGGAACATGCACATCTCTACTCACAATAGTGTAGCGTATTTTAATAAATGTATATCTTGTGCTTCTAGCTACCCATTCTTCGAATCCTCTTGTTATCTGATTGGTTGATGTATCATATACAACATTTAAATAATTTATAACGGATAAATCAATGATAAATGTCTCACATCAACGACTAATATTACTTGAGTCAATTACTTCTTCCATATCGTTTAATACATAATATTTCTAATGTATTGTTAAGTAGATTGATAGATTTGAGTGTCTTAATAATCCAGTTTTGATATAACTGATAATATCGTTCTTTATCTCATTGGAATTTGTGATAAAATCTAAATCACTTTCTGATGTAAATATCATATCGTTTACCATCTCGTTGAATGTTCTTGTAGGTTTATATAACCACCGTTTTCTAATTTTCCTCTTTTCGATTTTATTTTTGTATCTTTCTATATCATCGCCAGTTACTGGGATGCCTTCAGATGGTGAAATTTGTTCAAATAGGTCATCATCATTATTTTTATTTTATGGAAAGGTAGACTAAGTGTTGCGTAGGTTCAGAAACATCATTTTTTATTTTATTGAGAGGTACATTAAAGTGTTGAGTAGGTTTAAAACCATCAACATTATTTAAAACATCTGTAAATGTGAAATTATGCTTCTTGGTTCTTATACATTCTCGTAAATCTTGTATTTGTGAATACTTGTATCCTTTAATACCATATCGTTTTGCAAAATTAATTAGGTTACGTCGCCCCCTAATACCTCCACTGGATCAGTGCGTCTAATATCTAGCTCATTTCTTATATATTCTCGTAGTTCTTCACTCTGTTTCTGGAGTATCTTTTGATTCCATGAATTTTGGCAAAATTAGTTAGGCGTCGACCCCTTATATTATCTAGATTCATTGCGGTCATTTAAATGTAAAAGAAAAACCACTATCGGACCTGAAGGGAGGGAGGTACTACCCATCAGCATCCTGCTCCAGCCACATCGAAGATAGAACATACACTAGTCTAGTACACAAAGTATGCATGTAAGAAGACCGAGAGAAGTGCCCAAACGCAGAAAGTTGGCAAAAACAGAAAGCTAAAACACGAAGAAAAACATCCTCAAAAAAGGAGGGACGGAGGCGAGAACATCCCGCAGGAAAGCAGAACACAAAAGCTATTTTAGTGACCTAACGCGACTAGGCTCCTAAAATATTACAAGGCTCAACACAGCCGCGCACTAGTTATTATTTAACACGAAAATTTGGATGTAGAGAACTAATTTGACTACTCTCTAAAAAAAAATGCTAAAGCATTTTATCAAATATCAAACTTTAGCTTCATCTGCAATTACTTTCTTACATATAAATAAATTAAAACTTCGCGGACTGAAATGTTGAAAAGTAAAGAACGTTTCCAGTAATACCACAGTGATGGTAATCTATCTACATCATAATGAAACCCCTGACACAAGAAATATCTGATAAAATTTTAATTTACTTTTACTTAAAGAATAATCTAGAAACCTGTAGGCATTTTACACTGTTACGTTTCGAAAAATAAATATGTTAGACATTGATATTATAAATAAGATGAAAGTAACATTTATACATATAACGTTCTGATACGTATTGGTAATGGGAAACGTAATTTGCATGACTAATTTTAATATGGGTTGTTTTTACATATTGGAAGTGTAACTGCTCTCGAGGACATGCATTCATAGGATCTGTTGCTAAACCTTAAATGAGAATACAGTTTTAAGCACAAATTTACTGTTTTTGAATTTAATACACAACACTTACACTTTTCTGAGTGTCTATTCGTTATATAAAAACGACCATTCTATAAGCAATGCGAGGATACAAAAAAGAAACATACATTCGGAAACTACAAGAAATAATAACTCCGTTTTAGATTAGAAAATCTAAAAAAAAAGTATTTTAGGCAGGGAAGAGATTCGAACTGAGGACCCTTCATACCATAAGTCCAAAGCCTAACCACTAGACCACGAAGACGTTGTGATGTAATATCTTGATAAGCATTCATTGATGCACCGTTTATTTGACAGTCTTCACTTCGAAAGTTAAATGTGATTTCATAATTTTTTTCGCTCCATTTCGGGAACTATACTAGTTTCTGTTACATGATTATACAGCGCATGCATTATATATGTAATCTTTGTTTGCGTAATGTTTCATTTGAGTGAACATTTTTCTATTTTCAGTTTCAGATAGTACTATAGATATGGACTGTTTCGGAGAGCGAAAACAATTTCCCTGCGAATTTCCCTATGTTGTCAAATTTCTGACTTTTTGACTTAAAAATTGTTCGACAATTTCTTAATTTTTAATTTTTTCTTTCTATTTTCGTTATTTATTAATATTTTTGTGCCAAAATTTCAGGAAATATTCATGTTTACATACTTTACAAGCATAACAATTAAGCCTACAGCTTAATAGCATAAATAGGCCCTGTGCTAGCTGTAGATGCTAAATGAATTGAGTGAGGATGAATCGCATTGGCATCGTTAGTTTTTGAAATGTCCTGAAGCAACTTTGGAGTAATTACACTTTTGCATTAAAGATCCATTTTAGTTATGAAGTCCTTTATTTACTAATGGAAAGGTACAGCACTAATCCACATTTGTATGAACCACGTAGAATGCAAAATACACGAGAAATTGCTCCATGGTGTTGTGTAAAATATGGTATACTCGAGTAATTGGTGCAGTGCTTTTGATGACAAATTTTCTGGTAATAGTTACCTCCGTACGCTGGAGGATTCATCTTTCCACTCACTTCAAATGAAGACGGGGATTTCACTAAACCCCTTCCAAAGCAAAGTGCTCCCCCTCATTTCGCTGTACCTGTTTATGCATATTCTGTAGACAACCACTGTCATGAAGTCATCACTCCCTCTGGTCTTTTAATATTGAAAAAAATTTCAGCACGTATTTTTGTTACAGACAAATACACCTTTATTTATATCAGTGACAGTGATTAGCGACAAAAATAAAAAAACAATGAAAGCAAATTAATCCGTCTTAACCGCTCTCACCTATTCGGCATTACTGTGTGCTACGTGATAAGCTTTTAAATAGTGTAATGTGAATGTACCTTTATTACTTAATCAGATTATAAAGGAATATTTTTATCTAAAAATATTGCTGGCTGGACGGGAGCTGAACCCGAACCACCAACCGCCTTGCCTACCGAGTCGTGATTGGCGTACGCTTACGGAAGTGTGTTGAACACCGACGCCCAGGAGTCGCAGAGTGGAAAGTGGTCATAACTCAAGGATTATGGAATTAAAAAAAAAACAATTTTTTTAAAATCTAACTTGTCATAATTTGAGACTGGTTAAAGATACGGAAAACAAATTCCATCAGTAAGTTCCTGAGAAAAATGCAGATGAATTTGGTATGTCACTTACCCCTATTCTTACTTGAATAAAATAAGTAGAATCAAAGATAGAGGACGGAGCAAGGAACATGCGTCAGGAAGGCAATAACTGATCTGATTTACATTGATTATGGATACATTCATTTTTTGTATAACCTGAAGAAATTATTTGGGAACTATATGGATAGTTCGATACATACCAAATATAACATGCAACACGCAATAACTTGAGAACGGTTAGAAATACAGTAAACATAATGCCATCACTGACATTTTAGAAAATTGCAGGTATATTTGATATGTCAATTGCCCCTATTGCCATTTGAAAAAATAAGTTAAGTCCAAGATGGCGGACGGAGAAGGTAGAACGCATCAGAGATGCGGTACTTGGTCTCTTTCACATTTGATATGGTTACGTTTATGTTGCGTCAAATCTGTAGAAACTATATGGTCCTCATTTGAATCACCCAGTGCATTTTACAAGGAAATCACAAGACTTTCATATGACATAGTTCCTTCCGGAGTCAATTTCGAAACGTAGAACCTCACTGTATTTCTTTTCACCTTGAGAACTATCAACTGTGAAAGTTTCATTCAAATCTGAGTATGTGACTTCGGGTATGCTCCTTGGCAGTATGTTTCTAACACTTGTCATCTCTAAAATCGCAAGACCAAATCTCCATTTGCTTTGTGCCGATAAAATTCAAATTACTTCTATCCGATGAAATTTCTGCACCGATCGTCAACGAATTTTTCACTTGCGCTAAAATGTGAAGTGGGGCCTCTCTTGTCTTGTGAGCAAACGGAAGGACTTGGTGAATGTTGAGCTTTTGAACGTAATTGCGCACTAAATGTCTGATTCGTTATAGGCCCACACGTCGTGATATTCATAAAGTAGTTGTTCAACTTGTTTTCTTTGTTTTGAGCTGAGTTCGGAATTTATGTCGAAATTTGATATACCAAATAAATTCGCCGTGTGTTCAAGACGTTGGCGGAGTTCTTCGTCATCGTTGTGCATTCGGAGTACTCCCTGTATGTTAAAAGTATGGTTCTGTTTCCTTTCTTGTATGGTTCTAATTTGAAAATTGGTGTAAATGCTTGAAAATTGGTGTAAATTGTTTGAAACTTTGCTGAAAATGAATTTTTTTGTGTATTTATATTTGATACATAAGTCCGTATTTGGTTGCCATTTATTGCATATCGCAATATTTTAACATTTAATCTTTGTTCTAACTTTTGGTTTGTTCAAAAAATTCCTCTTTTTACCTATACATCTATTTTTGTGACACCTTTTATGACGACCAGAGTATATGATCTTATATAGTAAAACTTGTCTGGATTTGAAAGAGTGTCTTTTTGTGTCTTGTGGTTGTATATGTTTACCAATTTGCTGACACGGTGGCATTTCTTGGTTTTTGGTATCCTACGTTTAAAACTATGATATAAAGAAAATGTGTTTCTGTCTAGATCGAGCTTAGCTTTGTGTAATCGTAGTCCATCCATTCCGAGAATCGCATTAGTTGATTTCGTTGCGATTATATTTTAAAAAATGAGAGAAAGTTGCTGGAGCGATTTATATATTTCGTATAACACCCATATTAACACAAATAACTTTATTGCAAACGTCCTTTATTTTTGTTTTTGCTTTTATGGTACTAAATTTTGTCCTAATATCGATAGACTCGAACCACTATGTAGCTCTTGTTTTCTATCGTTTATTGATGCAAAAATAGTCGCTATTTTATGATTTTGCAAACGTTGTGTCTTATGTATTTTACATTTTACCGGGTTTTGGGTCCGGTTGTTTTTGTTATTTTGTGGGGGTAACTTTTTGATGTTACCCCGTCTTTAGTTTAAACAATCATCATCATAGGGAGGGTAGTCGGTCACGTATGAACGTTGTTTTTTTTTAATTTGATCAATTGTAGGGTCGATTGCCTGACTGTTGACCTCTAGCTCGTTCGCTACCCTTGGGGCGCCCCTGTTCTGAGTGTGACCCTGGTTGTATTGGTTGTTTGGGTTGTAGCCATTAATTATTTTTTCATCTGTTGCCTTGGTTGCGGTAATTGTTTTGTGTGTAGTTACGTTTTGCAGAGTGTCATCTTTGTCTATGGGCCCTGCTCCCTCTGTCCCCGTAACTGGCCGTTTATTTTTTAGAAAGTTGATCAATTCTAGGCTATTGGACTTGTAAAGCCCAATCTTTTGAAGTTTATCTGTAAACAAGTATCTGTGAACAACTTATCTTCAAACAAGTTTTGAAGTTTATCTGTAATTCTCCCACATCTAGATTTTGTGGCGGAATCTGTTTTCCAACGTGTCTTGTAGCATGTGTATCAATATTAGTATTTTCCTTTTTACCAAACGATGCTTGCTGACAGGGTGTTTCTACAGTGGTCGGCGTTTATGCTGATGTCTTGTCCCAACAACTACAAGTTGTTCTAAAAACCTACTAGGAAGTTTGCAGTATCTGCGTAGCTTGTATTGTTGTCTGGAAATGCTTGCATTTGTCTAAATTGTGTGATGGGCAGTGATTCTGCCTGCATTTGGTTTGGATTTGTTTATTCCCTGATTGTAAAAGTTCCACTCGTTTGGTGGTTACTTGAAATGTATTTCTGAGCCGATTGTTTCTCAAGTTGTCTCTGTTTGGGTAAAAGATACTCGCTGCTAACATGTTTCTCTAATAATGTTTTTAAATCAGAGATTGAATTATATTGTTGAACTGAGACCTGGTCGAGGTGTGAGGGTCTCAAACCTACTATAATAAAATAGATTTGCTTCTTTATGTCCATACTTGGGCAGATGGAATCTATCTGGTTCTTTTTAATGATTAAATGATGTATCGGGTTTTAACCTTCAGATTGCAAATGGTCGAGATAAATACTTATTAAACATACTGTACATTTAGTACTGTAAATATAGCACTCAGCAAATAACACTGACCTCTTAACCTAATTGTTTGTTACTAAAATCTCAGACTGCTTAGCATATATTATAAATAATTACTACTACAGAAGTAGAAAGGAAATAAACGAAAAGAAAAATGAGACAGAGAAAAAGGCGGTTAGGTCTGTGGAATTTGTACTTTGTCTGTTATTTTCTTGTATGTTGCCACTGTTCATAAATATACTTTGCTTTCAAAAACTGTAGAAAGAATTAAATCGTTTTCATTTCTTCCTTAAAACAATCCATGTTTGATGTTCATGCTATATTTAAAGTAATACTATAGTTGTAGAACAAAATGTGTAAGTATTCTGAAAGATGTTGCATTCTAGCCTTGGCAGCTAAGTTTCATGAACATTTTGAATGTACTATAAAGTTATAGCAATTATAATTTAAGAAATGGTAGTGGTACCAAAGAGAAAATGGTAAAAGGAAAGAAGAATTTGAAAGTCCAACTTTTTCATCTTGTAATGATTGGTGGTGTTTCAACAATTTTGAAACGAAAGAAAAAACAACTTTACCCGGTCTGGATCTTGCTTCGTGCTTATTTTATACTGAGATCTAAAGTAGGATGTAGCTACAGACATACGTATAATAAGCGAGAGGGTTTGAGAGAAAAGGTTTAAGTCTCAAGTTTTGAAATACATTTCTACATCGTGTACCCGACTTACCAGATATACTTCTATAATGGTTAGGAATGCACTAGATACTCGCCGATGTCACTGTATCGCAAGTGAATCAAGATGTGTTCTTTCGGAGTACCAATTTTTCTCTTTACGCTTTGTTTCCCCAATTCTGGATGCGAAGTCACTCTCTGGAATTCCATTGGCCAGCAAGACACAATGACACGATGGCGCATGAAATTTAGATATCTTGCTTTTCTCCTGCATGCTATCCGGAAAAGCCATTGCTGTAATTGTTATATAACGTATGATTGTTACAATTTTATAGTGTTCTGTTTGCTTGTTACAGGCATTTCTGCTTTATATGATTTGTTATTGTTGCAGGTTTATAGAAATGATAATGTCAATATTCCTATATATAAGATTCTAGTGAAGCAGTCCTCCTAACTGTCTTTCGTGAATAAATTTCTTAATACCAAGTTCAATAGTTCGAGGTGCTATGGGGGTGTTACGGGTAGCTCGACACTTTATTCCCTCATCCACGGAGTCACCTTGGTGTTCACTACTCTTTTGCAGTATCTGTAGTAAAAGGCAGTCTTGAAAGCAGTTGCCACAAATCCAGACGTGTGTCCATCATGTTATAATAAGAATAAAGATTACTTTCCTTCTTTCTTTATAATGTGCATTTTTTCCTTCTTTAACAATTTGACCACCGCTGAACTATTAAATGTGTTTCTCGAGAAGTGTAATTTGTCGCCTTAGAAAAAAGCATATAAAGCGAAATCCGTCATAGTTAAAAACACTTCACATTAAGAAATGAAATTAATTGTTCGTTCAAATATAGTTTAAAATTCATTCTGTTTTCAACACGCAAGTGAGAGTATAAGAAGCGTGGTTAATTTTATTCTATTCGCTTTTAAGCACAATTTGTACGCAATTAACTTCGAGATATAATCTACCGCACAGTTCAATATACGTCACATTAACCTACTATGAACGAAATCAAATTTTCGATGGAACAGAGAATGAAATTCAACGTGTTTTCAACATGCGAAAGAAGACACAAAATAGTAGTTAATAGCATTCAATTTGGTTGAATAGAAACTTTTATTCCATTAAATTAGAAAGAATCCCATGAAACTAAATCTATACCATAAATGAATATAATAGTTGAATCCACGTTAAACTAACATCTTATCAACAATATAAAGTTTTTGTTAAAATATGATTTAAATTATATGTACTTTTTTCAACCGATAACGGTTAATCAACGAAATGAAAAAAAAATCATCGTTAAAACACGTTTATGTGCTACTGGGGATTTAATTCACCAAGTTATTAGCAATTTGTTTTCTAGAAAATCGGAAAGAAGGTTTGAGGATTTTGGGTTTCGGGGAAGTATTGATAGGTATCTGGGAATTTCATCTTTCTTTTTCACTCTGTCATTAATTCCAAAATTTGTACTCTCTTCATTTGTCAATACAAACGATAGTCCTACCAGAAGGAGAAAAGCCTAGCTTTTCGTAAGATAATATTTAAGAGAATAGTAAACTGCAGTCTAATAAACGTTCGGTAATAGTACGTAATCAAGAAATATAGGTCTAAATAAATAGATGTAATATGCTCCTCTTCATAATTCGATTGTAAATTATTTTCATATCTGTGACGACACACACACACACACACACTCACTCACTCACATACACACACACACACACACACACACACACACACATATATATATATATATATATATATATATATATATATATATATATATATATATATAT
>JAGDQP010023875.1:0-28620 GCA_022664845.1 Lepisma saccharinum | reverse complement strand
ATGGCGGAAGTAGGAAATCTATTTTCCATATCGTTTGAGCTAGAGATACGAAATTTGACATAAAGGTGTATTGTCACTGGTAGTTCAAGAAAATATTACATTTGGGAAAAGTCGCAATCTTGGATCCAAAATGACCGCCCAAAATCCCATTTTGCACACCGTTTGAGCTGGATAAAGGAAATTTTACTTGAAGTTGTACCATCACAAGTAGGTCACGACAATATAAGAAAACTTTCAAAAAGTCATCAACTTGGATCCAAAATGGCCGCCCCAAAAACCAAATTTCCAAATCATTGAAGGTAGAGAAACGAAATTTTCTTTGAAGGTGTATGACCAAGATTAGGTTACAATAAATAAGGCAAACCTTCCTTTTGGGCGCAGCCCCCCGTGGGAGGGTGCAGATGGATACCATGGTGGTGTAGTGCTGCAGGGATATTTTGGTTAAGAGGAGGCGCATCCTCTGAAAAACACTGAAGTTGGGGGGCGAACCCCCTACGGGGGTCTGGGGGCAGCGCTCCCAGCGAAACAAAGCGAGTATATATATATATATGTCTTGTGGGGTATCGTTGAACAGCTCTTGATGAATAATCTACAAATCAATAAATAGTTTCTCGATAAGGCAAGATTGGAATTTTTGAAAATAAAAAAAAAACTTCGAGATCTACCTCATCCTGTAGGCCTACCGAAAGGGATTTTTTTTTTCAAAGGTATATTTTTCAATTCGCCACCATAAATATCTTAGAAATAATGGTAAAATTTTAGTTTACGAAGATTAATATTTTTTTTTAAAAAAAAAGAAAAGATAGGGATATAAAAAAAATACAAATTTTACTGTTACTTTTTGTTTCTGTCCTTTACTTTCTAATGATAGTTAAATGATTTTGAAGACGTTTTAGAATCATAAAGCCTTATTAATGTGATAGAAAATAATGAAATGAACTCAATTATACGCCAATATCTCAATTTTACACTTCTGTGGACAAAGACGCTTTTGCAAATCGACTACACATATATTGAAGCCTATACTTAAATTATATTTAGAATATTTGAATAATTCCGTACTTTTGAAGTTTCTTTTTGTATGTGTATACGATTTTCTACAGTGTATAAAAATATGCGTGATATTGACAGAATAATCAACGGAAGTTTACTTCTCTTGGTTCAAGTAGTTCTACTCAACTACTGTATTACTATAAGTTTAGAATATTTGTAAGACTTGAAGACCCATTTTTTACTTTTATGTATCCTGATAGCGGAGCTAACAAAAAAGCATTTATAAGTTACAATCCCACCTCCCACTCAGGCCGTCTGTTCCTGTCGAGAAAATAAATATCTCGAACTACCAGGTGGTTAAGATGTCATTTTATCCCACATATTAGAAAACTATTGTGGGTGTTGTCGTCTCTAAGCATCGCAGTTGGTAGTGTGTCCAACTTATTTTATAAAAATAAATATTTGTGAATCTGAAATGTAACAAGGGACAGTGGCGGCTCGTGACACAAATAATAGGTGAAGTACTATCAACACATTCCTACTTTCATTGTTCGTTAACATTTATTCTGCAAGTTCTGGGCTTAGACAGCATATTGATAATGCCACTATCCGATCTTAGATGATGTTGACTGACTTTCTGGCCCAATAATACTTATTAATGCATATTTAGTTAATACATATCAAAATAATAAGTGAAGCTGAACTTTACCAGCTTCACCTGATGAGCCGCCACTGCAAGGGAGCCTCGGAGTTATTAGCAGCAAAAAGTATTACATGATCTAGTTTATGTGGTAGCTCTAACGAAACGGATGCATTACAACATAGAATACTTAAGTGTGAACACAGTAAAAAAATATGGAACCAGTATATTAAAATAATGCAAAGGATCATAAGAGTAAACTTCCATTAAAGTATTGAAGAAATCATACATTTCCCGGATTTTAAATAGTACACGATAAAAAAAAAAAGTTGCAAAACTATACAGACACTCATACACACAGGAAGAGTTCTATAATTTGTTAAGTTTGTGTATTGCTTAATCAGAATATCAGACTACAAAATACTGGGATCTCAGTACTATTCTTTTGCTCGGCGTTGTAATATATTTTTTTTATCAGTGCCCGTAATTTAATTCGTTTAAACAACTTTTGTTGAAAAAAAAACTGTTTGGGCCCTATTTTAACATTTTTTTTTTGTCTATATTTAAAAGTCTATATTTAAAACAGGAACTAAGATTGTCATAAATGTGGCGTCAGTTTGAATTTGAAATTTATTTGTGGTATTTTGCATCTTTGGCTCCGGCCAGGATAACGTAGGGAAAAGATGCGGATACAGAAAAAAATCAGCCAGGCTCTAAGCTGAAGGTACCTCCACGGCATTTGCCTGGTGTGACTGAGGAAAACTCCCTTGAAAAAATCTGAGTCATGATGGTCGAATCTATGTCAACTGGAGAACTTACTTTGATTTTGGTATACGCTTTGTAGCAGAAATAGTTCCTACTCTGATGCGGAAATATTCGACATTTCCATACGTACGTTTCACATTAAATTAACAGTTTGCAATTTCTTCCTTAGGATTCAAAAACAGTCCATTCATAACTAGTGTAGGGATGACAAGACATTCATCAATTTATAAAGAAAAAAAGGTAATTCGCTACTCCTCCTCTTTACTTGCTGAATATTTGAAAATTCTCCTTTATTTTCGCTACAAAGTAATGCAACGAAAATATGAATATAGTATTGCAAAAATTATGTCAAGAAATAATTTTGTGAATATTATTCTTGTAATGTAGTGATGTACGTATGTATTTGATAGGCATAAAGAAGA
Organism: Lepisma saccharinum; assembly: GCA_022664845.1. Lineage (NCBI taxonomy): Eukaryota > Metazoa > Arthropoda > Insecta > Zygentoma > Lepismatidae > Lepisma > Lepisma saccharinum. The sequence goes on along the minus strand of JAGDQP010023875.1, from coordinate 25,800 downwards.
CACTCTACACACAGAGAAAAAGAACATTATCAGCCAATAAAACGAAGAACTCGTAAAGCAGTTTTACATAGATATTAAATCTTACAAATCCTACGGAGTTAGGGCGGAAATGACCATAAAGTTGGCGTTGAAAAGTGAATAAGAAATTTTATTTTTAGCGAAACTTAACTCATTTTCACTAAGTAAGAACTGAACTCGAAACTTACCAAACGTGAGTGTCCTTGCATATAATCCTGTAAATTGTATATTGTTATGTCTCTGTATTGAGATAAAGATTTAATTTTCTTCAGTACGATATATTAATATATAAGTAAGTATTTATATGAAAATAGTAAATGTTTTATACATACAGAATTATGTTACAATATGACGCGTATAAACTCTTCAACTCTTTATATAAGAAAGATAAACACCTTTTGAAAGAACCGTACGTAGGTGTACAACATAGAGGGATTTCATTATATTATCTTATTCATAAGCTGGTTAGAAATAGTACCAAAATTAATTCTGGAGATACTTACAGCATACGTGTGCTCTAGCCACGCCAATTCCATTAAGTTTCCTTGAATTTGGCACAATTTCCCCGCTTTTTCTAATTCTTTTAGAGCACCATTTCTATTTCCATTTAGCAACCCTTTGTAAGCTTTCAAATGCAAGTACCTAAGGATATAACGAGAATAGTTTAATAGAATAGAACTTTATTATATTTATAGGTACGTACAACTGCGATGAACTGATTAAACCAGAAATTGCACTCTATACAGGGCTGCAAAACTTTTATTTTCAGAACCATTCGCCCTCACTCCTCTCTAAGGAGAGGCCACATGGAAACAATGTGGAATAGAAAGTTAACAGCACTTTTGCGTATACCCACCGCTAACCTGGGGCTGCCCCTTCCCCCCGCGTCTCACGCCGCCCAAGCTCCCTTCGGACGCACCGTGCCCCCTTGCACACCGAGCGAAGGTTTATTTATATACATCCAATAACTTCCAGTAGCGTCTATTTGGTATAATAAATCACTACTTTTATTAAATTTCCTAATACCGATACGTATATACATAAAAAAGAAAAAAAGTTAATTTTCTTTAAAAAAGGTATGTAAAAGTAATGACGTCAAGATTCAATCCCGGGACCTCTGGATCAGCTTCCCGATATATTAACCACCAGCCCAAGCTGGGAGTTGTGGAAGAAGCGGTTGTCTGTGTTACTTATAGTTCGAGCTCTGCGCCTGGCAAGAATTTTTTTTCAGATCGGCGCGCAGGGCTGGGCAGCCATTTTGGCAACTTCCGGAGCACACTTGGAAACACTTCCGGTACGGCACAGAACTTTTGCCTAAAAAAAAAGCACTTTTGAGTAAACAGTACTTTTGCGTATGCCCACCGCTAACAGGGGGCTGCGCCCCCCCGCTGCTAAAGCCGCCCAGCTCCCTTCGGACGCACCCTCCCCCCCTTGCACACCTCGCTATCGCTCGGTGTGCATCCTGCCCTGGTGGGTTTATATACATCCTAGCTTTTAGTGGCATCTTTTAAAATTGTAAATCACAACTTTTATTAAATTTATTTTTGTGTATTTACATATAAAACGAAAAAACTTTAATTTTCTTAAAAAAAAAAAAAATTAAAAAGTCGACTCCAGGGTTTGAACCTTCGATCCTTAGATTAGCTTTCCAACGTCTTGACCACAAGACCAAACTGTAGCTGCCGGATTGAGCGCTTCTCGCTGTTATTTATCGTTCAGGATAAGCGAGAGTTTGCTGTTCCTACAGGAAGTGTTTTCAAGTGTGCTCCGGAAGTTGCCAAAATGGCTGCCCAGCCCTGCGCGCCGAGCTGATAAAAAAATCTTGCCTGCGCCTGGGCGAGAGTGGGCAACACCTTTTTTTCCACGTGTATTCTCCTCAGAGAAGAGTGAGGGCGAAAGGTTCTAAAAAAATATTGCTACAAGGCATAACGAACAGAGACTACAAGTGTGTTTTCTCTGTCACCAGGTATTAGAGAGAAAGCGGACACGAGCACAGATTGCGTTGCGATCGAAGTGGCCGGGAAAATTAAGCAAGTGCCTATGTGATAGCATTGTGGAGGCGGCTGTTGGTTTTAATTTGATCATATTTTTTTTACTTATTGTAAACTATTTCTTAGGTGTTTCACTAATGTGTTGGTAAAAGTGTTGTAGTGTTGTTAAGTTAGGATGACCAGATTATGAAAAAAACACATGACACAATGTTTTGATATCGGTCATCGGGCCTGGAGTTTTTTAAGTAATTTTTTTCTCAGTTTAATTATTCAAATAATGGGGTGGTGATGCAACACGGACAAATCTAGGATCGCGGTGGCTTAGTGGTAGAGCGCTTACCATTCTTGCTTGGGGTCCTCGGCTCGATCCGAGTTCATTCCATGTGGACTTTCTGGTGGACTAACACCATGCGCATAATTTTCTCGGGGATTTCCCGTTTCTTCTCACTTTCTTAATTCCCATCAACCATTCGGCCCGAGCCAAAGTTGCCTAAAAGTGTTAAATATGTTTTAAAAAAATCGGACAAATCTATCTCGCGAAAATTTTATCGCGACACTGTGACCACCGAGAGTATCACTTAGAAAGGGTAATAAGGTATAGAGGGAGCCATAGTATGTCTCTTCCGAATTTCTTCTTATTTTGCACATCTCAAGGTTGTCTTCCAGCCGGATAGGAGAAGCGGAACCTTACGAAACCTGAAAGGGAAAATGCGTCTTTTATTGAAGCAGATTTGGACTGAGTCGAAAGTTGGATAAAGGCCTTAAATAGAATTAATTTCAATTGGAGCAGATTTATGAAATGATAGTAATTGTAACACTGTGTGGACTTCAATTCATACATAGTATTTTCCTGGTATTCATCTGGTGAGACTGAGGAAAACCTCAGTCATGATAGCTTGCCACTGGATATTTAACCCAGGACATTGCGAATGCTAGAGAAATGTTCAACTTTGCTTTGGTATTGTGATACAGATATGACATCAACAGTGTAATATCATTAATGTAAGAAGAATCCTGAGATGTACCTCACATTATTAGTACATGTAGGAAATGATTTGAGATTTTGATGGTGACTTCATTCTTAATTTAGATACTATAAGCATTAGCAAACTTTCTGGCGCTTTCCACCGAGTGGCCGTAGCTCAGATCGTAGAGTCTTAGGTCCATATCCTGTGGCCGGCCAGCCTGAGTGACGCTTTCCATGTAAAATTATTTCGTAACATTAGCTGCATGTAAGTTAAAATTACATTATGTGATTATTAAATGCATCAGTGTTTCAATTTTTAATTTTGATTTTTCAGTTGTCCACAAATTATTCATTAATAAGAAAACTATTTCTGTGCTGGTACGTGCAAAATAAAATTAGTAAGATACTTTAGAAAGGAATGAACGTATCTCAAACATATTTGAATTCTCCTCAAATCTACTGCAGTATTAGCAGCGTTTCATTCTTTAACTTTATTATAAGTTACATATGTTCTCACATTTGTAATTTTATCAATAAACAGAACATAATTTATTTGTTTTTCTGTGACTTTGATTACAAATTTTAAACTGTTTTGAAAAGTGTTCCATTCCATAACTGTATTAAGTCTAACCCAATCTAAGATACTGATTTCAGAGACTAGAGAGGACCACTGCTCAATACATGTAGAATAAAATGAAGAAACAGGTTTCTAACAATCTGAAGTATATTTTAACACACTTTGCTCAAGTTCAATTAAAAAAAACGCTGTTATACAATAAGCTTTGTTTGAGATCTTCAATTAGTGTCAATTCCTCAAGCATAAAAACTTTCTGACCTTTAAGCAAGTGGACGAAACCACTAAACACGACAGTAGACTTTTATATCCCAGCCGTGACGGAAACCTATAGGATTAATATAAACCAAAATAAATCGTCGGTAGGTTGGCATGACGACGTAACTCACTTTTATGAAAATTGATTTACAGCTATTTTATGTAGCTCCTGCTAGACTTTATTATCTGGCATTTCGTAAGTTCCCTAAGCACACTTCCCTACACTTTCAAGCATCACAAAAAATCTATAGTAACTTATTTGTATGGAGTTTTGTCAAACATACTGAAAAATGTATTTTCTCTCCCGAAAGGTTAGCAAAATTAAGATACTTCATTATGTCATACACCCGAACAAATAATGAATTATTGTGGTTATGACATCACAATTTCAAAAACTAACAGAATAGCAACATTAATTTTATATTATGTAAGATATTTGATCTTCAAGAGTGAACAAATGTCATATATTCAACCTGTGACCATGGAATGGTAGTTTTGGCAATATACGTCACTGCCCGTCCTTGGAAGAAAGACATTGGAGTTCCGAATTCAAGACGTAATTCTTTCTAGATTCCATCTTCAAACTACATTAAAAGTTAAATTATGATTATTTTCTTCGATGCCCAACAATACAATGTTGTTTTGAGTTAGACACTCACGTGACGGTAAACAATATACTAAGGTCAAAATCCTGAAATAGAACTGTTGCCAGTAATTGATCTGAAAGGTGGGAAGACAAGAACGAAAGAACTACCAGAAAGAAAAATTTAGACATTCATGTTCTGTTTAGCAGAATCAAAAGAAGAATGAAAAAGTATATCATAAGGTGAAAACAGGACATTGTGCGGGACATTTTGAAGAAAGGACATTTCTGAATAATTCATACCCTTTCGAATCACGCAGGACAACCCATAGAAAACAGTACTGTCCTGCGAAAATCAGTACGTCTCGTCACCCTATATTAAGTGTGTTTTAAGTGCTGGAGTAAGTCAGTTTACTAAATATGCCTACAGTTTTTGTCCCTGGTTGCACCGGTCCGGCTAAGAGCGCGGAGACTATGAATACGTTGTTACACCACCAAAAGAAAAAAATAATTGTTTTCTAAATGGGTCGAGGCAATTCCCTGCAAAGATAAAGGACTAACTGGCAGGAGTAGGGTGTGTGAACTGCATTTCGCGAATTAATTTATTATGAAATCCGATCGATACTTTTGTAATAAAAGGGGAAAAGGTTGAACTTCCAAGGCATCAATGGAAATTAAAACCTTGCGCAGTTCCACATATTTTCCCAAATCTTTTCAAATATTTTACAATTTCTGCTAAGTGTCGAATGTCTCCTTCGAAAAAGCAGACTACAGACATCAATGAAAGAGAAACTGAAAGAACAACGGGCGAGGTAAATCAATCACATCCATCTATATCCGTTTCTTTTCCCAGAAATGTAAATAGTACGAATGATGAAAACACTATAGCTTCTCTAAGAAGACAAGTTAACAATGTGAACAGAAAGTTATGCAGAATGAACGTTACTTTGCCATCCACAATATACAATTTTGTCTTAGAAAGAAAACTCCACGGTGGAGAAAACAACGAAAAAGGGTAAATCTAAGTAAAAAACAAATACCGATAGACTATATTAAAAAAAAGAGCCAAATTAAGGGTATCAAAGGAATGAGGTACAGCAACTTGCTCTTGAAAATAAAATCATCGAAGGAATATAGGCATTAGAACAGTTTGTTAAGACCTTCTCCAGCTTATTTAAAGAAACTTGGAAAGGACTAAAGTGTACCAATGGATTTGACTGTCATGCTGCGCAGGATATTTCGGAATATTTTAAGGATGAAACTGACGAAAGGAAACGATTCGGTGTTCTAATATTTGATGAAGGAAAGCTCAGAGAAGAGATTCAGTTCAATTCATCTTTTTTTAAAAATTGATGGGTTTGTTGACTTCGGGGAAAGTACTCCGAAATATCAAAGCAAATCATGCATTGGTATTCATGTTTGTACCTCTAATGCATAGTTGGATGCAACCGGTCGCTATTCATGCTAGCATGAATGCGGCATCTGAAGACATTTTTTGCTAAAATTATTATCCAGGTAATATCATAGTTGGAGAAAGCTCGTGCCCGAGTAATTTGTTTTACTAGTGATGGAAGCCAATCGAATATAAAGGCATGGAAATGCATAGGGATTAGTGGGAAAACAAGGGAAAACTCAGTTTACATTTCAAATCCAGCGGATGATTCAAGAAAATTGTGGGCAGTTTCCGATGCAGTGCACTGTAACAAAATGAAGTTCCAGCCACGCCTCTGTTACCAGATCAGGAGATGGTTCCAGATACAATAGACTGTTTCGTACTAAAACGAATGAAGGTGTAACTGTTAGGAAAGTCACGACGTCTGATTAAAAGTCATGACGTTGATTGGTATAGCGACAGGAGTTCGCGATGTCACTGAACGACCATTGCTGACGCTTTCGTCACACGTTTCTTGCCACTCCTAAAGCTTGACACCCTGCTTAACATAGTGCTTCGTGCTGGTGAGCATTCACCACACACAGCCACTAGCCGACGTTCATTTTCCGTTGCTGAATCTTCCTCCTTCCATAGGGATTATACTGTTTATTTTTGACCATGTGCGTCTACTTCAATGACGTTAAATTGTTCACCGAGTACACACCTCTGTTTGGAAAATAACTCAGCCTGTCTCAGTGTCTCACTCAAAACGCTGATACCTGCCATCTAATGAGAGCCTGTTGTACTAGGACAGATCTATTGGTTCATCGTTGGCGCGTCGTTCACACGTTCGTATACAAGAACTACAGAACCAGTCCAAACCATTTACGAACGTCCCTAATATTATTACTTGCTCCTTCGCCTGAATCGCTCGCTTTGCTTACGTCGCCCACGTAGGACGCAAATGTCGCATCGGCCGCAACTGATCGCCCAATCAGGACAATGTCTAACGAGTGATAAAGGTTAACTCATTGGCCATTGCATGTGTACAGAAGCATTAGAAGCTCATTTTTCTTTATAAAGCAATTTACATCGTACATTTAGCTTCTGATATTGCAGTCAGTATTTGAAAGGAATTAAGAGGGATGCTGGAAAAGTTTCTGTAAAATACTACCAATAATGGCGCTAGTGTTCCGCTATTTTAAAGTTGGGAAGAATAGACCTTTCTATGTTTAAATTATCTTTGTTTGTTTACGGCTATGTATTTGTCTTTAACAATAGTTGGAAGAAGTAGTTTTGTTTGAGAAATAGAAATTTCGCGTTAAAACTTCGAGCAATGATTTTTTTTGATGATTTCAAATGTAATTTAACACCGAAACAATGCATCGAGCGACTTCATTTGGCTTTTGGGGATGCAGAACCATATAATAGAACTGTGTTTTTCGAGTTCCAGTGTGGTCACACATTTCTCAGTGATGAATTTCGCGAGGGTCGTCCATCCAAGTCTGTTGTTGCCAGTAATGTTGATGTTGTGCGTGACATGATTGAAAGAGATCGGCATGTGACATATCGTGAGATTCAGGCATCCTTGAACATTGACATGAAAGCAATACATGCGATTTTCCATGGTTACCTGAATGTACGGAAGCTTTCAAGCCGTTGGATACGGCCGAAACTAAATAAACAGGCTCGTATCAAATGGTGCGAAGAAACGCTCAAAGATTCAACCGAGGTAAGTCAAATTTTATGTACTACATCTTTACAGGGGACGAAACTTGGATTTATTGCCCAAAACCCGAAACTAAACAGCAATCCACCGTTTGGATGGTTTAAAATGAGCTGAAACCAACAAAAGTTGTTCGTTCGAGGAGTGCTGCCAAGTAAATGATTGGTTGTTTCTTCGGTTATACCAGTACCAGACATGTGGAAATCATAGCTTTATAAAATCAAAGGACTGTAATGCTGAGTGGTATACAACAGTTTGTGTGCCAAAGATCATTAATGGATTGCGTAAAACAAACCCAAATCGTCGAATAATTCTTCACCACGACAACGCCAGCTCCCACTCAATACACATAACTTTTGATTTTTGTCCAGTAAAATGTAGAATTAATGACTCATTGTGCGTACTCACACGATTTATCGCCTAATGACTTATTTTTTATCCAAACATTAGAGAGAAGATGCGTCGTGAGGGATTTGTGTCGCCTGAAGCAGCTGTTGACGCATTCGGAACATAATTTTCTGAGGTACCAGACTCCGAGTGGAAAAAATGCTTTCAAAATTAGTTTGAGCGTATGAAAAAAATGTATCAATCTTGAAGTTGAATACTTTGAAAAACAATAAAGCCATTTCCAGAATTTTTACATGTCTTTTTTATATTGATTGCAGTCAGAAACTGTTCCAGCAGCCCTCGTAATTCTTGCTTTTACCATCGCATTTACGTATTTGATACTGAATAACAGAGAACTCATTTCAGCTCTATTGTTGTTACTTCATATTGTTATAAAAATGGTAACTTTTCACTTACCTTGGTTTTGCAGCAAGCACTCGTGAGCAGACTCTTTTCATCTCTTTCAAACAGCTTCGAACATCTTTGATGTAAGTGTGATATTCTTCTTCCAAGCCATTAGGTTTGAGCACACTTTGCAACAGAGAACATTCGATAAATTTTAGAAGAGTAAAAGTATTGCAAAATTTATCATCATTTCTTAATAAATTCAATGGTGATGGACAGGACCATTTCTTGGATTCAAACCAATTCTGATTTCTCACATTCCAGAGCCATATGGACATGAATAGGCGTTTCTTAGCACCTGCGTCACGGATAAGTATTTTCTTGTCCCGAATATTGTCTGCAAACTTTTTACAATCAGCGTATTTTTCAACACAGAACCCGGATTCAATAAGAACGTCAAGACATAATGCATAGTACCAAGTATCGGCTGATCTATTCCCATCATTACTACCAATGTAGTAGAGTTCTCTCAGAAGATCCACAGCTTCGGACAATCGTCGAGACATCATCAAAGCCTGTACCATGTGAGGAAGTATGCGTAATTTAATGTATTGTGCTTCGATGCAGTTACAGAAGTGTATCGCTTTAAACCCCGTTCTGATAGCATTTTCTATCTCTCCACGAACTAACTGCATCGTAAATACGCAATTGTACAGTCTTCCAAGAGCTAAGACGACCTCAACACTTATTTTTGTATTAATTTCACCCATAGGCAGGCTCAAGGCCAGTTTTTCATATTTCTTGCAATCCTCAAGGTGTCCAAATTTAAATGACATTTCAATAAAATGATGATAAGAATAACATAACAATAGTAGATTATTCTGACTTTTTTCAGCATAGGATAATTGAAGGAGAGCTGAGAAGTGGGCTTCATTCCACTGCTTCTGTAAATGATGGTACTTGTACAAACGAGATAAAACATAGGATATATCTTCATACACATCTTCTGCTCCCTCGTTCGAAACAGGTGTAGTTTGATCACCTCTGAAGTGACTAAGATGATACCGAATGCGTTCTGTCAGAAGCTTGATCTTAACTTTCCATTTCTTTGTTGGAAAACTTTGTCCGTAAGATGTAACTGATCTGTGAAGATAAACATACGCTGCTGTTAAATACCTCATCTTCAAATAAGTAGTTCCAAGCAGACTCTCACATTTAGCCAAAGCATAAGGATTCTTCCCCGTTAATTTCTGATTCATCCATTTCTTCCCTGGTTTTGCTTCCTTCTCCACCTGCTCCTGGAAACAGAAAATCGTTATCATAATCGTGCTCTAGATAATGCAATCACGAACAATCGGATTTCTATGATATAGTTTTATTTTAGTCGGCTTATCCATACCTAAGTTAATGTAAACCCATTTTTAACTTTTGTAAACGCAATGGCGTTGTATTTATTGGTCATAAAGATGGGCTAAAACACAGTATTGAACCGTATGTTTTGGTTATATTTAGATTTAGGTTGTGTTTAACATTTCAGCAAATTTTGCTCATAGAATACTAATGCTTGAACTCCTAGTATACAGAATTTTTCCCGGTTATTCCATCCCTTGCAATTTTCTTAGAAATATCTTCCGATTAAGTGAAGGTAGTTCAAGAGAGCTTTATTTCTTGTGAAGTAACGCAGGGAGTGCAAGGACGGTACTCTAAAATGTTACAAATGTCGAAGAAAGTGCAAGAACGTATATAGTAATAAATTAATAAGAACAGATATGTAGAAATGTTCTGTGAAAGCGAAAATAATATCTGATCCAAATGAAAATAGAATCCCGGTCTCCTAGGTCGCACCGACTGGACCACGAAAACAGCTGGCGAGCAACAATTTGGCAAACACTGAACCCCATAAACAGCAATACGTCACAACGTTAGTATATCGAGGGTGAAACATACATCATATCTACAATTTTTGTCACCCAAAGTTGTTATATATTTACTGAAAGGAAAAAAAATAGCAGACCTTTCAGCTGAAACCTTGCAACAAGTAAACCAAGCGGTAAATCGACCGTTTACTTGTTACGAGGTTTCAATTGGAAAGTCCGGCAATAGGATGTATCAATGTTTCACCCTCGATATGTCACTGGTGACGTGTGGATTACTAGTGCGACTGGCTCCTTTATTAACTGCTCTAATAGTGCATTCTATTAGTCTTCTGAAAGTTCATATTTACATACCAGCATGATAATTTGCAGAGACTATCTCCAGCATGACCTTGTAAAAAATGAGCGAGACACAAATTGTATCCCGTCCCTCTTAACCCGGTGGGGGCTAAGGTCACCAAGAAAAGCAGTTTTAATGTGTTTTTTTATGAAATAATGGAAATATGAAATAACAAAATATATATATATATATAGTAAAACTTAAAATTATCATCAATAAAACTCTTACATCTTGCTTTAGATCCCTTGATGCTGTAACTAACAAATAGGGAGCTTGTAATTCAGCTATATCTGTCTATCCGTTTGTTTGTACGTATCCAAAAATAAATCTTAGGAACCACAAGGTGTAGAGAAGTGGTTGAGATGTCGTTGGAAAAGTCTTGGCTAGACTAGTTCATAGAAGCGTAATCGTCTTGATTGATGCAGCATGTCAGTGTAGCCAACTCAGTTTTTAAAATTAAATATATCAATTTGCTTCATTTCCGTTGGACGTATTCGCATCAATATTGAAATAAACATTATCCGACACAATAGAAAATATTTTGGGTGTTCCTGTTGCTGGGCACCCCAGTTGTCAGTGTTGCCATTGTTCTATAGAGACGAGATCACTTGAGAATGGAGGAGACTGGATAATGAAGAATTACACAAACTGTACGATTCACCAGATGTTGTAAAAATAATTAAATCTAGACGACTAAAGTGGGCAGGCCATGAAGCTCGGATGGGAGAAAAACGAAGATTATATTCTACTCTGGTTGGAAAGCCAGATGGAAAGAAACCATTGGGAAGACCGAGATGTATTTGGGTGGATAATATTATTACTAATTTTCGAGAAGTAGGTGTTCGTGATGAAAACTGACTTGGTCTTGCCCAGGATAGAATCCAATGGCGAACATTTGTTATTGCGGCGATGCACTTGCGAGTTTCGTCAGCCATAGAGTTAGTTAATGTGTCTGAGATGCTATCAAGGAACCTTCTCGTAACTTTCCCGATTGTTAATAGAATCGCAGCTCCTACCTGTTAGGCTACAATTGTATGGCAGTGTTACTTGCTTGAACATGGCAGTACAGTATCTCAAAAACACATAAGGCGTGTTTTGTTTTATGAATTCCATTAAAGATATTCGGCGACAGTAGCGGCATCTGAATATGATCAAGGGACCGTTGATGTTCACAGGTATCAGAGCTGGTTCACAAAATTCAGAGCTGGAAACGCCAGGCACAACAAACTGGACAAACGACGTTCTGAGAGCCGTTTTGGATGAGAAGTTACGTCAAGTGGTTACAAAATTGACCTCGTTGATGTCCAAACTGATGTCCAAAATGCGTACCCATGAGTTGACACCACAGCAAAAGCAGAAGCGTGTGAACGTTTACAGTGCTCCATTGATCCTACAGACTGACCCTATAGAGTGGTATTTTAAATTAGAATGGTGACAAGAGACAAAGAATATTCTCTACCATAACATTAATTAGACGCAAACGTAAGTGGGTTTTTAAATAAGCTATGGTGGGTACGGTGACACAACAAGAACTTAATTCGGACAAAGTGATGATGTGTGTTTTCTGGAATATGCGCGATATCATCCATTTTGAATTGATGCCACCGAAATTACAGGAATTTGAATTGGGAAAATATTCTCACCTAAGTTTGGTAGAGCGTTTACCTCTGGTGCTAGGGATCATCGGATCGATTTCTGCTCATGCCATGTAGGCTTTGTGGTGGACAAACACCGTGTGTGTGGGTTTTCTCGGGGTGCTCCCGTTTCCTCCCACTTTCTTCATTCCACCAATTCCCCATCATCATCCATACGGCCTAAGCCATAGTTGCCTAAAGGTTTTAAAATAAATTCAAATTATCACCTGAGTTATTATCCGGACTTCAGATTTCAGTCTGTTTCACCGTCTCCGAAAGCATCTTGGTCGAAAACACTGCGAAACATGGAAGACGTTCAGCAAGAAGTGGCCAGTTTCTGTTGTCAAAATCCAAGCTTCTTCAAGTACAGTTTTCAAATTTTGTTGACAGATGGCACAAACTTGCACAATTAGGAAAAGATTGTTATGAGGGCTGAATTGAATTTTATTTATGGCCTTCAGGTATCAAAGGCTCAGGTCGGAATAGGGAAGGGGAAAGGATGCGGGAAGGCGTCGGCAGGGCATAAGTTGAAGGTACCATCCCGATATTTTCCTGGTGTGACTGAGGGAAAACCTTAGGAAAAGCCTCAGTCAAGATGGTACCCGGTGGGATTGAATCCATGACTTCCCGAATGCTAAGCCAACCGCTCAGTTTACAAAGACTGAAGATTTTGTTCCCTGTATGACTTCGTTCTTCTTTTTATTTATGACCACGACGCAATAATTACGATAAGTTGGCTTGCATTGATTTTTAAGCGTTTGTGCCATAAGTAAGTAAGGTAGTGTTGAGTACTGTCACACTGCATCTGAGAACAGAACTAAAAGTGTCAGTAAAGTTTTGTGTGAAATTGTGTAAATCAGCCTCAGAAATGTGTCAGAACCTGTGAAATGCTGACAAATTCATACAGATATGCAGCTGTCTCCAGTCAGTATTTTCTTCTGGCATCGTCGATTTCGCGAAGGTGAGGAAGACATGGAGATGACCCTAAGGAGAACCAACTGTTACAGAATCAAACTGGCGATAATCGAAAAAAGTTAAGACAAAATTTTGTTAAAATCATTCCCAAGCACTGCCGATGATTGCTGAAGGCCGGTTAAGGAAGACTAGGTTACGGTCTCAAGAAAATAAAGATTTGTGCGCGATAGGTGTCTCATTAATTGCCTGAAGAACAATGGGCTGCATCGTAAAGTTATGGACATGGCTGACAATGACTCAGACCTCTTTACGATATTATCTGGTTATTTTGTTGGGGAGAAATGTTGTTTCATGCTTACGATCTGCTACGAAACACGAATCATTAGCGTCAGTTTGTGAAAATTCCCCTTTGCCAAAGAATCCGCGTCTTCGAAAGTTGGTAGTCTTTTCACTGAAGAGCAATAGTGTATAAAAAATTTCTCCCACAAGTCGAGCGGTGACTGCGGCAATATACAAGGACATTCTGGTCGGTTTACAGAAGAAACTGGGAAAATGTGACCACAACTTGTCGATTCTGGTGAGTGGTTCAAGTTGCACGACATTTTTTCCAGCCACAGGACAATAGTTGTCCAAGTTTCTTGCACATAATAAGGCGATTATCATTAACCATGCGCCCTATTCACCAGAATGAGTGCAAGCTAATTATTTTGTTTCCAAAAGTCAAATTCTATCTTGACGAGAACCATTTTGGTTTTATTCTGAAATCTGTAAAACAAATCTGTAATCAGAAAACTCAACAGCATACCAACAGAAGAGTTCCACGAGGGACTCCGAAAATTCTACAGTCCCCTGGAAGTATGTACAAATAGAAAGGGCATACGTTGAAGATTAAGGAGAAATACAGGTGTATCATCAAGTCGTTTGTGAAGTCTTGTAATAACACTATTTACATATGAAACATAATTTCTTACGCAAGGTGTTTATCAGCATGTACACAATTAATGTACAGTAAATTGAAACCTAATCTTAAAAACTAAACTACATGGCCAAATGACTTTTCCCATATTAAATATTTGATAGCTTGCCATTATCTGCCAGGACCTTTAACATTGTCATTACGTTTAACAGTAGGAGACGCTGGTACTTATTCGTTTTGATGTTTCAGTGTGTATAAACTATGTTATTTCCATTGAACTGCGTTGTAAATGTTTCAGGCTACCACACAAAATGGTAATCAACGAATTCTATACAGGTTTTGGAGATGAAACAAAGTGGACGAACAGTGTCGGACTTCAGAAGAGAGTTTTAAATATTCATCGCAAGAAGACATGAAGCCTACATGTCTTCATAATGGAAATGTGTATCAACCTTTCGACGACACAAGATAAACACCTCACCGAGAGACATTTACATTTAATGTGACTAGTGGAGACAAATCATGAGACTGTCATAGTTCCCCAACAGCAACCAGGCGAACTTTCTACCAACATACAATGCGACGAGAACTGAATTGTTCGGACCTCGAAGTTCGGAGAACAACTCGCCACTTATACTTGTCCTAGTCAAATCAAAAATATTTCTACGGCTGAGTCAAATGGTACCGTTCCTGCAACCTGGATATGTTAAAATATGTGGTTAAAAGTTAGAACCGATAAGAGTTAGTCCTCACGTTTACAAAAAAAACACTAGACACTGCATTCAGTGGAAACTGAGTGCAATTTTTCCTCCGGATTAAATTGATTCTGTTGTCAAAGTCGGTGGAGGCAATGTAATGTTCTGGGGCTTCCGCATTGAATGGTGTTGTCCCTTGATTACACTACACGTTCAGAGAATCGGATAGTTAATTTGTAAGTCATATCTGTTCAGATGTGTCAAAAACTGGTTTGAACACAGAAGAGCGACACTCTGAACATCTAGAACACCCCTCTAAAAATCTCGGTCTGAGCCCTTTTGAGAACTAGTGGGATGATTTGGATATCCTTTCAAGACTCCTCGAGATATTACAATCCAATCTAACAACTGGAAGCAGCATTTCTTCAGGCAGGGCTAAATATCACTCTATATACTGATGTCTAAAACTACTCGCATCACTTCCACGGGGAGTGGCAGCTGTCCATCCCGATAACAGTGCAAATATAGAATATTGAGACATGAAGACAACAAAATTAGATTAAATTGTGCAAAATGTGATATGTACATAGGGAATGTAGATCAATGTGTGAGAAGAAAATCCTGATATAGGACTTTACTGGAGGGCATCTGTTCAAGTGTATGACGTCATTGCACTAAATGACCGTTGTACATGTCTCGTGCAAGTGTACAAGCTGCACTAAATTGCTAATAACACGAACACTAAGCAGTTTTGAAAGAAAACTAATCTTACAAGAAATGTTTACATATTTTAATAATTTCTTTTGAGTATTCTAATTGTTTCAGAACGAAAAGTTTCCATATTACGACGTATTATGTAAAATAGTCCCCGCAGATGACTTTCGCAAGTGTTTGCACTTCATTACAATCACGATAACTAGGAAACTATGTGTTTTTTTTTAAAATACCATACATGCTTGACCAACATATAATTTAAAATATTTCATGTGAGAAAGCAATTGTCCAAAAATCTATACTTTTCAGATTTCAGTGCCTCCGTAGGGTAATGACGTTATGTGTTATATTTCAAAGCAAATTTACAGTGAGTTTTAATAAAACACAAATAAACTTTGATCTCTGTTTTAGTAACTATAGACTTCGGATCGTCTTGATGGTAGGGTGAAATACTGTTAAAATCCACAACCATCCAGTACCATGCAAGACTCGAACCCACGGCGAGGTCAGCAGTTAGCATTAAAGCTTTAAAAAAATGAATCAAAATACTCATTGGACAAATCAATATTACAAAATTAACTTTAATTTTCTTCTCTATCACACTGCCTACCTCAGGTACACAACGAAAGCAGTACATAGTAACCTAGATTCTTCATATTTAAGTGAATGTAGGCACAGAGTCTTGCAACCACAGCGAATGAGTGTTCTGTAGTGGACAGAAACATCTGTAAGCAAGAAGCAAAGAGATAATAAACAGGTTCCTCCTTCTTTCAGCCCATTTGCGAATTCCTGGAATTGTAGATACTTCTCGGAAAGCTTGAGACCAGTAATAGCCAGCTTGCAGCGTAGAATGTAGACAATGCTGAAATAAAGTTGCACTATAGGTGGAATTTCGTCGTAAGAGTAAATCTTTTTTGTCAGTAACATTCGTTCACCTATAATAAACAACTTGAACGATCGTACAAGAGTACAATAGTAGCTGCAGTACCTGCAAAATCTTCAGATGAAATTTCAACAGTATTATTTGAAAGCTTGATAAATATATAGGTGATTTCAGGTAATGCTTGCCATATCTGCCAAGCAGTCTTTTTGCCCCGAAGAATACATTGTATCACATCCTGTGACTGCATGCCAAAAGTGGAGATATTTTGACCGAGACTTGACGAGATTTGTTATAATCTCATGGACAAGAAGATATCCCTTATTTTGCTAGTCCCATATTCAATCCCTAATTGTGATACTTCGAGCTCAAACAATAAAGCCATCGCGATATCAACAACAGCAGGACCGACAGTTTAAATTAAGATACTTTTATGACAGCGATTCCTTGCATGCTGTGCACTTACATATACAGGCTGTGGAATCCTTTAAAAGGCTGATGTATCCTAATTTTCTTCACTTCTTGTACTATCTGTGGGACACAAAAGGTTTTGTGATGTTGACTTCTGGCACAAAACACATAGTTCCCATTTCAAGCATACCAGCGGGAGACGAGGTTCTGGAGTCCCGATGTCCACCTCCACCTCCTTCCATTTTCTTTTTATCGACATAACGGCGCAACTATAGAGCAGTTGTAATTGACATGTCAAACTTGAGGTGATACTTAACAGTATTTTCCCTGATACACAAACCACATAACGGCAAAATACAGAGTATTCATTCAGTTAAGATAGCTTGTTTACGGTGGAATCCCCTTCCGGCAACACCGATACTGTTTAATGTGACAGCCGCGGGCCTGGACTATGACTTGGCATCGCAACTTCCGCTGTAGAAGGCTTTGTGGAGATGCGTAAGCTGAATGTTATCCCAGACCTGTTTACATATTTTCCAAAAATCCCTCAACAGTTGTGGGACGTCGTGAAGCAATGTCTCTCTTCAGGAGACCAATAGCGCAAAAGTCCATTGGAGATATATATATAGGGAACTTGACATGGACTGATGGAAACAGAATGACACAGATGGTCATCTCAGCGTCCTTTCTGCTGTTGTAGGAGATAAAAGATCAAGTAGTATGGCCTGTTGCCTTATCTATATGGATTCAGACGTGAGATTGCTTCGCACCATACAAACGAGAGATATATGCATCGTAAATTTTATCCATGGCATTCTCCTGGAAGTACTGCGCATTAATCTCTGCATTTTGTTTTCCACGGGCACAGAAATCAGCTACAAACCATGAACCCTTTCGAAACGTTTTCACGGTTTTGCCGGATGAAGTTTGAAAACGACTTTTCTTCTTTTGGACGGTATAAACTTGCGTGAGGATAGTTGGTGTCACCCAGGTAAATGAGAGCTTCATCTAGAGTAACCATCCACTGCCACTTATCCCACGCAAGGTAGCGCTCGCACAATTTTCTAACGTTAGTGACCTGTTTCTTAATATGATATTCCTTTAAAGCGTGTCCACGTGCTTTATGTCGAAATTCGAATGACAATTTGCCGTGAATTGTATGCCATAATGTAGATTTGGATGTAACTGTGTGGCTGGTAAGGCTGCGTTGCCTGTGTGGATTTTCTTTCATCACACCCGCCCTGACACGTTGCACCACCACGGTGGTCCGGGGTGGTTGTACCCACTGTCTCCGTATTTTTTCCGACGAAACACTTCTGGAGTTAACACATTCTTGTGATGTTGAATAATGCGCTATACACGCGACTTGCTGATGGCCAGTGCTTTGCTTTTACACCGATCCATTGTTTGAGAGGCTGTACCTTTCTTCGGCTATGTAGCCCTGCTATATATCAGGAACTTTCGATACCCTAGAGAGAACGTAGGAACGTCACATTTTACCCACAGCAACTCCGCACTACTAGTGCCATGTCATGCTTACAGCTGTAATGGCACTGTGTGCTCATGGACGAAATAGGGTCAAGTTTAAATCGTGTCATCTTAACTGAATTAATCTTCTTTATTACAAACATTAAAAAGCAAGGAAAAAAGCATTTATGAAAGCATGACTCTAACCATAATAACGACACAGTGTCTTATGCCAGAGAACTCATTAAGTGCTTAGCAACTTGATCATGCAAAATGTCACTAATATCATCGGCCCGAACCTTGACCCCGAAAAATATTCCATGTAGAACACGCGTCGAGACATTCTTTGACTACATCCAATAATGGATAACTGCACTTCACCGTGAATGAAGTCAAGAAAACCGTCAATGGCGAACTATTGCTATTGTAAAACCCCTCCAATTTGTAGAAAAATAAGAATAAACTTTCTTTTCTATTGTAAAACTCCTCCAATTTGTAGAAAAATAAGAACAAACTTTCGGCAGAAATTTCATGACATGTCTCTAAATCCGCAATAAAATTTTCAAGAGCTACTAACGATGTTTTCTCCAAAATCTTATGACAAAATCTGTTAACTCTAGGAAGGCTATCATTCTTTCCAGGAATACCGTTAAGTACCTTACATAAAGAAGCTTGTAATATCAGACTTGAATCTAACAACTCTGATGTGAGCATCTGGTTACTGATCTTTCGCTCTCACCAGCAGATCTGACGAAAACTTTCTTCTTTCATTAATAAACTGAAACAACCTTTGAAAAGAATATAAATTAAACATATCTTTCATCCTGACTTTCGTCTTTGTCATTTTGCTCTTGCAAAAGGGAAAGTTCTTTTCCCAAGATATTTATTTAATTTTCAGGCAAGGAATTTATATATTGTTTTTGTACGTCACAAATCTCTCTAGGTGAAATACCCAACAGAAGACATTCGTTGCTTGTCTTCCGCAAGCAATTCTGTCGATTGTACAAACATGCTTCCGGCTATGAATACAAGAAGAAAATAAAAACCGTTATACATATATCGCACGAAATTCCTGTTCATCAACTTTGAACTTAACGTCAATCATGTGGTTGCGATCGATAACTATTCCTATCTTACTTTTTTATACGGTAACCAACCACCTTTTATGAGGCTAGTTTCATCTTCAAGAATTAAGATCACGAGTTCGCTTATGAACTTTTGAAATATTAATTTGGGCTTCCTCTTGAAGCCCGAGGTTTCCGGTTCCCAGCCACTCGATTGTGGAAGTACAATAGCAAAATCATAACAGACCAATAGACCCAAAAACAAAACCTCACTTAAATATGCAGCGCGCATCCGCGACCGAATGCGAGAAAACAGAAAGACCTACTGATACACTTTCATGTACAATAGTACAGTTTGCTATGGCTGATGATGAACGACGGAACTCTAGCTAAAGAAGCAGAGAAAAAATATTTAACAAATTTATTGTCATCGATTGGTGCTTGGATATTTTACAAGAAAATAACAGGTGCTGATTATTAAAAAAACTACATATATTGAAATTAACAGAAAATAACAAAACAGGTGGCTTCCCTTGCACCCCTCACGATTTCAAACAAACGCAAAAAATACTTTCTAAATAACACACTTGAATATTCGGACAAAGTACCATCAAAACTGAATAATAACACTTCCGAGAATTTACATACGAAAACTTCTAGACACAGTAAACATAAAAATACCTTAGAGTATAATAATTGCGTGTAGTGTGGGTTCCCTGACTGAGGTTCCATACGATCCACACAGGCGCATCGAGAAGTGGAGGCTCCCACGATATTGAATCCAAATCGCAAAACGTTAGCTTCCGTTTTCCTCACTATCGACATAAATAAACCACATCAAATTACTTACACACAGATCCCTAAAGGCACTCTTTAAACTTAAAAGATCGGGATATACAAAATATATGTGTAACACACACCTTTATCAGCGACGAACTGAGCATTATGGCCAGCAGCGCTACATTTAACCGAAGGACATGGTGGATAGCCAATCAAATTACAGAAATTCAAATCAAAAATGACGCAACAGCCACTAGATATTAAAATCCCCAGAAAGAACAAAAATTGCGATAAAATAAAACTCCAGATTTCATAGCATTACAAGGACTCAAGGGTATAAAATAAATTCCAAGCCACCATGCCATTTTCAGAAAAGTTCAGTCTGTGGGTGAAAAGTAAATCTTCATATAGAATCTCACTGGATGATTGCTTGGGAATATGACGTCCTTACCCTACGGAGGAACTTAAGATAATGTGAAACATAAGTCTTTGGATAATTGCTTTCTCGTAAGGAATATCTAAAATTATATTTTAAGCACGTATTGTTTTATTTAAAAAAACACACACACACACATTTTCCGAGTATTCGTAATTGTAACGGAATGCAAACACTTGCGCGAGTCACTTGCCGGGACTATTTTACTTAATAGTATGGAAACTATTCGTTTTGGGTCAATTAAAATTCTGAAAAGGAATGTTTAAAATATTCTTTCAAAAATTTAAAGAGATTAGTTTCTTTTAAAATGATTGGTTTTCGTATTATTAACATTTTTATGCAGCCTGCACACTTGCGCAAGACACGTTCAGCAGCCATTTAGTATAACGACCTTATACTCTTGAATAATATCTCCCTCCAGTGGTCATATATCAAGATTTACTTCTCAAATACAGATCCACCTTCCCTGCAAGTGGCGTGTTGGTATCACATTTTCCATGATCAGGTTGCTGAGCTACCTCAATAATAACAGTACTGAGCGTAAATTTGTTTCAAGGTGTATATTAATTGCAAAAGTTACTGCCCAATGAAGATTGCATATTTTGTGGCTGTATACTTTGCAAAGAATCAAGTAACTACGTATATTCAGCCGTTTTATACAAAGCCGTTTTCATATAAACACTGCCATACATACCTCGAGGAATGACTTAGCCTCCTTCAGCAACCTCAACGCCTTTATATTATTCTCTGTCTTCAGAGCTATTTCTCCAGCTTCCATGAGGAAAATACCTAATCTGTCCCACATACCTGAAAGCAGATATTTTATTTAATTAGACTAACGAATCAACATAGTTGATATAACAGGCTCTCTGCAGTTTAAATCACTATTTATCAACTATTAAACGTTTACATACACCAATATTCTGGGAGACTCACTGCGTACAATTTTGATTTTTGCAGGTACCCACTGATGTATGCTGAAGTACTGTCACTGCAGTTCAAATAATTTCACTCAATATTCATTTTGAAGAAAGGAAGAAAGCAAGCTTAGTGCGAAAGACAGACTCACTAGCCATTTGTGTCAGGTCATATGATGGAGCCGACTGAAATTCGTAGAGAACCACTGCATTAAAAGCTACTGAAGTACCTTAGTGACCACCTGTTTTAGTTTCTTTCCAGTCAGCACAATTACTGCCCCTTACTGCCGTCCGACTTTCTTAACCACAGTCTTTCTCATGTTAACACTTACTCTAAATTCTGCCCTATTCTTACCAACGCTTCGATCATTCTATGCTATCCTGTCTTTTCCTCTGTAGTATTACCTGATCATCAGCGTATCGGGTTATCTAAAAAATAATGTCGTTTGTGCGATGACGGCATCTGACGAACAAAACTGAGTCATATAGCGCATTTGCTTGTGCAGCAGTGTGTAGAAGAAGATCTATCTACTCCTCGTTTTGGAAGTGTGGCTTATATTTGATCATGGCAGTGTCGGAAGACCACATACGGCATGCCATTTTGTATAAATTTCACCACAAACATCCATCCAGCACAGCAGCATGAAACATTAATACCGTATATGGTAAGGGTGCTGTGGATATGCGAAGGTGACAGAGATGGTCCCACAGGTTTCGGTCTGGGAACATGAGCCTCACCGATAAGCCACGAGAATGGAGACCTGAGCAGCTGAATAACGATGCCCTGCGAGCAGTGGTAGAGGCAAAACCAATGAAAACTGATGGAAAACTGGCCAGTGAACTTCATGTTAGCCATTTGACTGTTCATCGTAATCTGCAGGATCTTGGGTATACGTGTTTAAACTCGGAAAATAGGTGCTCCATGCGTTAACGCCTCAATAGAAGCAGCAGCGAGTTGACATATGTAGTTCCCTTCTCATCTGAGTGACAGACGTGAGCCATTTCTGGACAGAATGGCGACAGGGGATAAAAAGTGGGTCCTCTACCATAACACACACAAACGGCAGTGGGTACCTAAGTAGGGGAGGGGGGCAGGAACTGTACCAAAACAGGATATTCCTCCCTGCAAAGTGATATTGAGTGTTTGATGGAATATCCTTGTGATAATCCATTTTGAGCTCTTGCCACGTAATCAGACCATCAATGCAGATGTCTACTGTCAGCTGCTTGAACGCCTATGGACTGCATTGTTGGAGAAACGTCCTGATCCGGTTAGTCGCAAGGATGTGTTCATCCTCGGTTGTAACGCGCGCCCACACACGGCAAGAAGGACCTGTGCTAAGATCGAGAAACTCCCAACCCGGCGTTTTCACCAGACCTTGCACCAACAGACTACTGACTTTTTCGCAGCCTGCAAAAGCACCTTTTTCTGCAAAATGCGTATGACTTGCGACTAACAGTGTTCCAGTTCTTTGCTTCCAAAACCTGTGACTTCTTTCATCGGGGATTCAACAACTGGCTGGCATATGGTAGAGTGTTGTGGAGTCCGATGGAGACTATTTTCCTGACTAACGGTTTTGTTATCATTCTTTTCCTCATGGTACAAAAATACGACATCTTTTATGGGATAAGCTGATATTACTGTATTTACTTCCAACATCCATCCTGTCAGCCTTCTGAGGGAACCTATTACATCCCTTTCCTGAGACCAAATCGATCCTCTCTTATATTATTCTCTATCTGTCTAAGGCCAAGTTTTTCTACATCGTTCGTAACCTTTCAATCTTAGGTCTTCCGCTGCCCTCACCTCGTTTAGTTTACCTCCTTAAGGTTTGTGAGAGTCGTACAGTTCCCCAATATGTTCCATCCATACTATATTGTTCCCTTCTTTACTCGTTATGCAGTAGAATTTTAACGCTTCCTGTGCACATTTCTTTCACCAATCCTGCTTACGCACTTCTTATATATATATATATATATATATATTGTTTACAATATTTTCTGAAAAAGAGTAAGATTTACTCTCAAGCTAGTCTCACTTTTACATCAAACTACTTCAATCTTTAGCCAGAACAGTGAATTATTTAGTTTATTCTTCATAACTCAGTTGGTTAAAGCAATAGGGTATCAGCCACTCAAGCAGGCTCTTATTTCCCTTCTTATCAACTTGTTTTATCTTTGGCTGTTTCAACCACTTATTGCATATATTCTACCTTGTAGAAATCCATTTGTGTACGTGTTTGCACTTTTGAAATGCACAGAAGGAATAAAGAATTGATTCATTGGATGTAAGCAAATATCTACAGGATTTACGTTGTGATTGAATATATAAATTTTCGCATTATGAAAAGGCACTGCACATCACTATTTTGCCTTAGGCTTAGATACAGGCAAAAAGAACAGAGAAGGAAAAAAATCAGTTATATTCAGTAACCTTTAATTAGATTACTAAGAGAGAATTACAATGGATAATTTTATTTCAACTTCTACATTTCCAAGAATATTTATAACTTCTACATTTTTATATCATCATAAAAATATTATTAGCTTGAATAAAATCTATCTAATCTTTATAACATTAATTTAACATCGATAATTTTTAGAAACCTCTGAACTATCAAAACTTGGAAATAACTATATAATGACTCACTTACCTGCAGCACGACAGTGAGTTATAAGGTGTTCATACATGCAAGATTGTATTAATAGACATTCACACTTTCTAAAATTAAAATATTTTAAGTCTTTAGGAACGAACACATATCGGTGTGTGGTGTCAGGGGTTGTCGACTCTGTAAAAGTGATGCTTTCTTTTGCTTGATTAGACTGGCCATACTCTACGAATTCTCCTTCAGGAGAGACAGCCCACGCCGTGGGAACCACCGGTATCCATTTTAACCCAGTAGCAGAAATCGGAGATGGCTCAACGATGCTTTTGACAGATTCTTTCTGACTGATCAATGATTCTTTCCGACTGATGGTTGAGTCTTTCCGACTGATAAATGATTCTTTCCGACTAATAGATGATTCTTTCCGACTGATAGTGTCTTTCTCACTGACTGATTCTCTCTGATTGTCGGATTCTCTCCGAAAGTCGGATTCTCTTCGTATGGCGGATTCTCTCCGACTGTCAGACTGTCTGTTAATATCATGGGTAGATTTGAGGAATAATTGCCTTGTTCTTATAGTCTTGTCAGTGTACGTCGTACACATTAGTTGCTCACCAAAACTCTTGCACTCAGTTGACTTTTTGGGCTGAAATAGATAAATATAATGTATGAGAGAACAATTTTAGGTTCTAAAGTGAAGCAACAAAATATTAAACCTTAATTTGCGACTCTATTAACTCCGCCTTATTAACAATAGTAGTGTAACCAAATGTTGAGGTGTAGGTCGGACAGTAAGGCTTTATAAAACATACGACGCCCCCTCCATCTGGCGCCCTTCGAGCTTCACGTTAATTTGCCCTTTTTGTGGGTTTGACAAGTTCCGAGAACTTTCACAAACCACAAGAAGACGATTGCTTATAATATCTCAATTGCATGTAACAATACTTATACAATGAATCCCCTATTTTTATATATAGAGGTTCAACTTCATGCAATTGTATCTTTTCTTTTACTTCAGATGGATTGCTTTTAAAGTGGATACTGCAGTAACTAATTTAAATGTAAAAATTAAAAATATATATATATATATATTTAAGCAAATTGCTTGTAATCAACATATAAATTTAAAAAAAAATGTTCTTCAACAACTTTCTAATAACATGATGATAGTAATCACATTTTTCGACGTTTGACCAATTGGTACACTACTCGATTTTCGAACACAGTAACCACTTAACATGAATTCAAATCCTGTTTAGAGGGTATTTTTTTAAAATATAAACACTTGTTAAAAACTGAATCATAACTTTCTTTAATGAAATGATGACTCGTACAGAATGTGCCAACAAAGCACCATGCTGCCTGTATCTACATCGCAGGTTGAAACTAATGGAAAGAGCTTCTTTTTACCTTGCAAACAGCAATGTAGAATGAAGAATAAGACTTGAGAACATTGGTGTTGAAGCAGAGAACAACAAGTTCTTATGTCATTAATTTGAAATATTTATTTTCCTTGTTCTAATTTTGACAAACACAAAGTAAAACGTTTGTTTAGCTGTCCTCTCTATTATGTAATGTGTAGTGTTTGGGCTAACGTATTCGACTTTCAATCTGAAGGTCTGAGTTCAAACCCGAGTTCACCCGCAAACCTTTTCCATATGAAGAGAAAGAGATTGTTTCTTTCTTCAATTATGATAAAAAGTACTCTAATCGTTAAAAGTTTATATTTGCTATAGCTAGAATCAACACTGACATGGTCCAAATATTAATATATTGGAAAATCGGTGCAAACTAATTTAGCTAATATTCATTATATTTTCTAAATGATAAACATTTTAAGATGCGCTTTTTCCGGAGGACCTTATTTTCATCCTCTAAATGATGAAAACAGTAATAAATTATGTTTTATTCACGTTTGGAAGTGGAA
>JAGDQP010023874.1:0-20900 GCA_022664845.1 Lepisma saccharinum | reverse complement strand
TGATTTGTATGTCCTTTCTAATTTGCTAAGGCTACAGCCTTCTCTTGAGTTATTTTTGTACTCAGTTTGTAGGGAACTCTATCACCTAAACGAGAGCAACTAGAAACTTCAGATTTCAGTTCAGTTATCTCGATTTACTGGGATTTTTTCGGTATTTCTAAAAGATGTTTACACTGTGGAGAAAGTGGTCATGTTTTACTCTTTTGTCCACTATTTTCTTGACCTAGACTTCCGATACCCACCAATGATGCTTAAACGGTTCTTCATAGTACTTTCTTATTGTCTACACTTGAGTAAGCCGCCATCAGGTCCCGTCCTAAATTAAATTATAAAATGAATTGTGCTTTTCAATTTTTCTTAAATTTTAAACGAAATACAGCGATTATCTTTCCAGCAAACGTAATTTCTGAAATTATACGTCAAAATATTCTTAAAAGAAAAATAACGGATTGTTTTTATTCTAGTAGCAGACAACAGTTGCAGGGTAGAATACCACACTGTCTCAAATGAGTCTTGTTTGATATCGAGAATACCCGATTCATGTTTGTCCTTCGACCTTTTCTATTCAAATACAATTTGCCGTCTGCTTGGTTGTGATGCCGATGTTGAAGTTAGAGTCTTGGATGTTACTGAACGAAGCATAAAGCAACAAAATGCCAAACATAATGTGTCTACGAGAGAGAGAAAGAGAGAACAGAAATTTAAGGATGAAGGGTTTTATGTGAATGGACCAAAATATTAATGTGCAAAATTCGTAATTGCAGAGTTGACGATATGTGACAGGTTTATTGCCTGAAACATTTTAAAAGTAAAGAGCACGTTAATAAGAAAGAAAGGAGAAATTTTCATGAAACTGAAGAAATAAAAATAAATGAAAATAGGCAAAAACACAAGTTCCAAGGAGCAAAAAGAAATAACACCACCAAAAGCCGATTTTCTTCGATTATGAAAAACCATTTTACTGAAAAAATAAAACTACTTTTTACTCGCTTTACCGATATCCAGATTGGCCGTTTCCGGTTTGCCGCTTCCAGCGTATAATCAATAATTCCGTTACCAGGGATGGGGTATATCCAGTCACCATACCCATGCAATATGTACATCAATCGACTCCAATTTAGCTTATCTACCCATATTGGCAATTTCTGTTAGCCACTTCCGGTTTAAAATCCATAATTAATTTCCGGAGTTTGGGTATATCTAGCTATCCTACCCATAAACTATGTATATCAATAGGGTCAGCTTGACAGAAAGAAATGATTAGTATCATTGTCAACTATTTCCGGTTAGACACTTCCGGTTTATAGCCCATAATTTGAATTCCATGTATCCAGCGTCTCTACCCATACAATCTGCACAAAACATCAATCGACTCACCCTGACAAAACAAATCGATTAATGTTGGTATTTGCCATTGTCGGTTAGCCACTTCCGGCACATAGCTCATAATTTTGTCTCCGGGCCTGGAGTATCTAGGAAGTCGATTGATGGTATTGGCCATTTTCTGTTACACGCTTCCAAATTATATTATAGGGGTACAGTTCCGAGTTATTCCTCATCCAGGGAAATTAAACTGTTGATTACGAATCGGAAGTTGTTAACGGAATTGGCCAATATGGGTACTAATCAATTTGTTTTATCATAATGTGTCGATTGATATAATTATTGTATGGTAGAATGACTTGATATACCCCTCTCCCGGAAAGTAAATTATGGGCTCTGAACCGGAAGTGGATGTTATGTATCGGGACTTTCTCCTCAAAGGCAGGTAGACACAAAAGCAAAGAAGGAGGCTCGTGGCGCCTGTTGCAGAAAAGGAGGCTTACGCAAAACTTCACATAAAGGGATCTAACCTACCTGGGAGACCACCCTACATTACGCCACAGGAGATGGCACAAAACAAAAGAGAGAGAACCGCTATCGGACCTGAATACAGGCGGGTTCCTACCCAACAATGCCTTGCTTCAGCCTAGGACCATCGAAGACAAAACACGCACTAGTCTAGAACTACGAAGAATGAATGGAAGAAGCCCGAAAAGAAGTGCTAAAACGCAGAAAGTTTTAGCATCAGATCTTTCAAATTCTTTATGAAGATTTAAAACAAAGGAAAACTTGTTGAAGAAAATAATGGAATAAAATATGCAAAGAATAAATAAGTAATAATGCGAAGAAATAAAATTAATAAAATCCCGCCAACACAAAAATGAAAGGGATGACCTGAGTGGCTCGGCTTTATTGTCATCTGGACAACTAAAACCCTTTGAAGATGAATAAATATCGCCGTTAAAGCACGAACAAAAAAGGAAAAGAAGACACATAAAAAAAGGGAAGCGGGTAAAATATGTTGCGACCAACCGAAAATGGGTCGCTATATGAATAACCAAAATGGCCGCAAATGGCCAAAATTGTTCTCAATCTAAGTCGATTGATATACAGTATATATATTGTATGGATAGAGTCACCGGCCAGCGCCGGAAACCAAATTAATGACTGCGAATGGGAAGTGGCTAAGCGGAAATTGATAATATAGATATAATCGAATTGTTTTGTCAACCCAAGTCAATATACATATCACATGGCTAGAGACTCTGGCTATTCCTCACTCCCCGAAAACGAAATTATTCCTAATATTCACAATATACAGATATTAAAAACTACTAGATATTCTGTTATTTCAAAACCCTTGTAAGAGTTGTGTTATCGAAGTAAAATCATTGTGAAGAGTAAAACCTATCGAGTTCTGAGTTCAGATCACTTTTAGAAGGGATATATAACAAAATATTGATTTCTTCAGAAATGATAAATGCTACATTAGCTTAATATTGTAATATAACAGCGTGATTCTTTTAGAGTCATCTGGTGGTGCGGGAAAAATTCTTGACTGCCAAATGCATCAATAACTCCGAAAATGTATTTTAGTAGGGTAGTCTCTCCCGACGAGAAAATAAATTAGTCAGATACAAGGGAAAGTGAAATATCAGGGAATTCCCTAACCTTACTCCCTTACATATAACACTCTGATAGCTTCCAGTGCCTTTCGGTTGACGCCGAAACGATATATTAATCTCCGATGAATCCAATGATACCCAATGTAGTACTTCTAAATAAAAGATTAACCAATTCAGTATTTTTACTTTTTCCAGTAATTCACTAATCGTCATATTCAAGTACGAAAAAATGGTTATATAACTTGACTCGTCGACGTACACTGCAAAAAGCTGCTGTATTAATTTAGCACCTTTCGGTGTTGCATGGCGACCACCATTTTTAAATTAAATCAACACGTATGTTGTATAATTTCAGTGATTCAACACTGTATGCTAGTATCACATCCTTCATTGTGTTGAATCATCATTGTTATCACAGCCGTTGTGGTGAATATACTATTAAACAGCTACTTCTCCCATCTTTGAACTTTCTCACAAACTAATCAATAATTTTGATGGGTCTATAGACGTGAAAGTACCTTAGAACAAGATAATTCAGCTATATGATTACTTGTTATCGATTCCAATCACGGTACTTTCACCAAAACTCACGACTGGTTACCTTTTCCTATACAAAAACCCTTCTATAGTTCCCCACCACACTAACCTATGAGTAGTATAGATTCAGTACGAAGTCTGGTGCTTTCATCCAGTGTGTAAAAATCGGACCAAATTTTGACGCTAAGGAACTCCAGCAGTAATAATATTCATGAAAATTTATGTAAATGCAAGATGGCCTCCCAATTTCTCTTTATGCTTTGCTTAGATTATTAAGATAATAACGATATTAGAAATTATGAGTAAAACTAACTTCCGTTCAGGCTACTAAGTGATCTTGGTATTCGTGCTTGTACTGCCATCTTGTGCGTATCACGAAACTAAGTAAAACGTTACACGATAAGAGGTTTAAATTATAAAATAATGTTGACAAATGAATTGATTATAGCGTAACATTTTGTAGATTATTTCTGCCATCGTTCTTCTATAGTAATAAAACAATACTCATTACTAGGATGCTATATATTTCGAAAATGAACGAAATTAACTCACGAAATGAGCTGCCCTTAACGGCCATTTTGCGTTTAGATTAGTAACGAAAGAAGATAACTGTCGTAAGTTGACACTGGTTAAATTTAATACTCGCGTTAACGGTAAGTTGTATTTTACGTCACTAGAATGATCCAGGTTAACGTAAACTATAGTAAGATGTTAGTAATGTAAAGAAAGCATTAACATCACGCCAATTTCAGGAAGGATTCGAAATATTACATTTCTAGAACCAATTAATAAATTAACAATTACTTTTTTTGTCTCTAGTAGAGCCTTTAAACGTAGTTTCTGAAAATAAATGTTTCATTTTAAACTATTCTAGTACCCCCACTTTCGGTTAACAAATCAAGTAGCAAAATTAATTAGCGAACTCAACTAACAGTGCGTTTATACGTTCACTTTGTACTAATTTAAAATAAAATTCCTCCGAAATTTCTGAACAGATGTTTACTAATTTCAACACAATGCTAGTGGTTGGACTGGAAGAGGTATATAAGGTTTGAGATTAGCGAATAGTTCTATAGTTACCATGGTAATGATACTTAAGAAAAAAGATGTTCATGTTATAATAACGACTGAACCAATTATTTCCAAAATTGGTACTCTGATAGAGTGGACAGCTCTTCATGCAATCGCACCAGAACTTTCTGTTTATTACCGTTTCCGTGGCAACGGGACTCTTAAGACATTGCATTAAATTATAACCGTTAGTCAGCTTAGTTTTGCAGACGTCGCAAGAAATGAATGTGTCCGTAATTATTTAGCTGAAACGTCCTTCAAGGGACGAACACTTTCATTACGCTATTTCATGTTATTTGAGCTGTCCATTTCTCAGGAATTTATATTATCTGGAATTATATTTTTAAAAATTCACTTCTTATTATTTATGCCTAACTATTTTATACATATCTTTGAAGATACTACAGAGGATCATCATGGAAACATTATCTGCAAAACATTGAAATTTTCATCAAAATCAATACATCCATTCGAAATTTATCCCATAACAAACAAAAATAATATCCCGTAAGAAGCAAAAGGAAACTTCTAACGAATAATATTCCCTAACAATCAAAAAATGTATCCTATAATGAACAAAAACCTATTCTCTAACAAACCAAAATATTATCCACTAAGAATCAAAAAAATATATCCTAAGAAACCAAAAATTATTCCGTATAAAACCAAGAATTATCTCCTAACAAACAAAAAATTATCCCCTAACAAAAAGAAATATTCCCTTCCAAACAGAAAATATCTCCAAACAAACAAAAACCAATTTTTTCGTCAACGAATAGAGAACTTCCTTCTTTCCTTGAGTTCGTTTTAAGAAAAATAGCCCTCAGAGTTTATAAATTACAAACTCACCGAGCATGGAACTGATACCTGAATCCATCATTTCAACGTAGGACTCCAGAAAAAAAAATATTGGTACTTAGTTTACGAGAAAACAAAAAAATGCTTCTTTTAAAATCTATAATATTCATACAATATCACAATTTGTGTTCAATTTTTTTTTTTGGACAATATTGTGTGATTGTGATGTTTTTCACCTCTTACTCTTAAAACTGTGGACAGTTGTTTTCTTTTAAGTTCTGTAGTTAAAGACGAAAAGTTTAACACACTGATTAGAGATAGTTGCAATAATTTCTAATTTAGGATATCTTGTTACACAAAATATCGAGCGGCTGTATCTCACTTGTTAACTGGTAGAGAAGTTGGCTTCGCATTCAGGAGGTTGTAGGTTCGATCCAAGCGACCGGTTTATTCTGACTGAGTTTCCTCCACGGATTTTCCCCAGTCACACCATGCAAGTACCTTCAATTTAGTCACCTCAGGCCCTACCGACTCCTTTCCGCATTCTTTCCCCAACCTTATCCCGGCCTAAACCATAGATGCTTAAATTCTTAAGGCCATAGATATTCAATTTGGAACACAAACACTTATTTGTCACTACAAGGCCAGCAGTTTTCAATACCAAATCTCGTAAATTCCTTTGGCTAAGATAAAAGCTGACAGCTGGCATTTTAAGTCTGAAAAATCATCGTTAATTCTTTTCTATTTATCGTTTAAACTTGAAAGTGCCATCAGAGATTACTTCCGTTACCAGGCCACTAGATTTCATCTCTGAACGCAAGCTGGACCGCTTTCCTTCTGGCCTTTGGGTACATCCCTCCATCTTCTTCTTTCAATCGTACCTTTATTTGCTCCGTCAGTATGCAATTTTTAGATAACCGATGACCTAAAGAGTTTATTTTATTTTCCTCTTTATCACCGCTATCCTCTCTCGCTTACTCGCTTTAGCACGTTCTCATTGAGTATCTTCTTGGCTTGGAAATGTGTTTCTTTCTCTTCGTAGTAAAGAGTAAGTTTACACGAAAACACATTTCGAAATTTTCAATTTTCTTTTGTCACTTTAGAGTTAACGTTTCAGCTATATAACATAGCTAATTTGTATGCACCAATTTGGATCACTAAACCACTCTACTAAATCTATCCAGTGAATTGTCATGGGTGAGGTTTTAGCACATAAATCCAAATTCTTAACTAGCATAACTTTATAGAGCATAACATCACACTATATATGTATCAGCCCAGGCTAAAATCCTGTTTGGGTTGATAATACTCACGTAGGCATTTCCAGGTTTCTTACCTCGATTTCGCTAGATTGACTGATTAATTGATGATTGACTAACTGACTGATTGACTCACCACTAAATGATTGATTAATTGAAGATTGCCTGACTCCTTTGGTTGATTGACGCATTGATTTATTGATTGATTGATTGTTTGATTAATTGACTGAAGAATTGATTGATTCACTGATTGATTGATGATTGACTGGCTGTTTGATAGATTGATTCATTGATTGACTGATTGATTGACAGATTGACTCATTAATTGATTGACTGTTTGATTGATTGACTGACTCACTCACCAATTGATTGATTGATTGATTGATGTTATAAACGAGCTGAAGAGCTTCTAAGGACAGAACTTGAAGATTTTGGTATAGTTAGTTTAGAACCGCTCAGTTAGATGAACCTCAATGGGACTTGAGTCAAAATCACGCGCATAGCGAGCGGGCAAGCCCGTAGTCCAACTGGATGCCCAATCTCACTACGAATATTGAGATAGTGACTTAAAAGTTCTGTTCACTATCATCCTCATCTCTTCTACCCAAAAGCATTGCTCAGAATTAGACAACACTAAATGGGATGCTTAAGATTGAAATTACAGATCAGTCCTGAAACAAAAATATAAAATAAATATTTCCTTTTTTAGAATCCAAATGGTGCTCAAATGCATTGAAATGTAACGATTTGGAATATAAAATTATGGTTCATAACATAGATATTTCTGTGAGTCGGACAAAGTTTTTCCACTTAAAATGCTATTGAAATTTATTTTTGGTGAGCAGTATCTGAGGTTGCGATCTTTATGCAGAACAAAATTTCCTTTTTGTTGTCCTTCGTGGTCTTCTTGGTCTTTTATAGGCTTTGGATTTATATTTGTATTTGGCTATTGGGATGACCCCTTCCCCCTCTTACCTAAGAAAGAAAGACCACAGTATTACGTGGAAGGCGGTTTTTACCTCCAACCGTAGAAAACAGTTCCTTTTTTTTTCTTGTGAATCATATAAAGTTTCGTCACGTGCTGAGTATAAAACGATTGAGGGAGACCCCCACCTAATCAGTATTTTCTGTTGGTGCTGCCATTGTATGGTTCGGTTCTTGTTCCGTACGTGAACTCTATCATTGTAATCCTAACCTTCAGAACCTTTGTCTCCCTCCTCCTCCATCTTAAGAAAGGTTTCCTTCCTTCTGTTGCCTTTGTTGCTGTTGTTGCTGGGAAGTGGTGGGGGATAGGCCAGAAGAAAAAAAAACAGCACTAGAGGAGGTAAAAGAAAAGAAGGATATAAAGGAAAACTCACTGAGCGAAAACCGCAATGGCCACGTAAGAAATCAGAGAATGTCACACGAAACGTGTGCGTATCAGGATGTGGTAGACACCATCGAACTTTATCTCCACACAGAGCAATATTCTCATGTGACATATTATTACTATTATTATTATTATTGGTAATATAAATTATAGACTTGCCAGAAATAATTATTTTCAAGCTCTCGAAAATAGTTTATTAGGCAATTCTAATCTATTCTGGTCCTTTGATAACGAGCAAAAGGGATACAAAGGTGTTAGCAGTTTAAATGTTCACGAGACTATTAGAAAAGAGGAAAAACAAGTGGTTCAGGCTGTCAAAGAAAATTTCCCGATTAATTTCAATCATAACGGTGATATTCTAGGTCTCAACACCAGTATTCCTGTTAACATTAATATTATAAGCATACCGACGACCTCAACTAACGATGTTATTAAAACTGCTCAGAAATTAAAAGCTATTTCAATCAGATGGTATTCCAGATGATCCAAGTGTAATTTCGAAACTTGTACATAAGGGTTGCATTGAAAAATCACAATGTAATGTAGTTTACTTCGATTTCGAAATGGCGTTCGATCCAGTTAACCATTCAAGCTTAATAAATAAATCGAAAAATGCGAAATTATCACTCGCATACGTTACTTGGTTTAAAACTATTTTGACAATAGAGACCTTTCAGATCAAGCTGAACAAATTTAAATCCTTTGTTGGTTATATTGCGAACGGTATGTCACAAGGTTCGTCTTTAGGGCCTATATTATTTAATATCTTTATCAATGATATTTCTTCAAGAGTTTCGCATTCGATTTCCCTATTGTATGCAGACGATCTACGGCTAATAGCGAATATCAACAGTATAAACAATAGTATGTATCTACAACGATATGTACAGTAGAAAATGTTGAGGAAATTGAAATCAAATCAATAGAATGAAAATTGAAGCTGTTAAAACTAAATATATTAGTTACACAATTAAATTCAATTATTTTGTTAGCAATTACAGTGTATGCAACGCTAGTATTGTCAAAATGACTCCTGATCTATGCTTGAGAATGTATTTGTCCCTATGTGTATGATTAACATGTATCTTCCTTTTATATTTTATGTAATTGTTATTATATTGTTGATATTTTGTTGTTATTTTTCTTGTATTATTCCCTAGCTACATCTGTCTTATTTCCAGTGCAACTTGAATTTCTATTGTACGTACTAATGTATCTATTGTGTTAATGTGACAATGTGCTGTATAGGCATTATAGCTGTTCACGGCACTCTAATAAAGAAATTTAATTCTTCTTCTTCTTATTATTATTATTATTATAACGTGCTGTAAATGGCTTCTGCGCCAAATAAGCACACAAACACATTAACTTGTGAAATGTACTACAGTATACACATTCTTAAACATCTAAAATCAAGGATTAGAATTAATTTATTGAATTGCAAATAAAAATACTGTTAATAAATATTGTTTAATAAAACGGTTACATAACAGTACTATGTAATAAGCACATTTGGTGATGAGAAATCACTTCCAAGCGGCGGTAGCTGAATGGTAGAGGGTTGCCTGCAATTCCAGCGGCCGACCATCCTGACTGAGGTTTTTCCTCAATCACCTCACTCAAATGTCGGGATCGTATCTTTAAATTAGCCTCTTGCTGACTCCTTGCCGCATCCTTTTCCATATCCTACCCTGACCTGAGCCTTAGATGCCTAAAGGGCATAAAAGTAAATTCAAAATCATCCATATACATTCCGATAGTGTATTTTTTAAAAATTCTGTACGTAACAAGACCTTCCCGTTTCGTTATATGTCTTTTCTTATATTGCTCTTTCAGTGGGAATTTTTATGAAAATATTGCACATTAAAAATTCTCTTAATTTTTTTTTCTCCTTAATAGCAAATTACGATTAGAAGACGTATTAAATTAGATGTAAAATATCCAAGTTCAATTCTTGGTCACGTTTATCATGTTCAAGAGACAAAAGGTTTCTTTTTTTTTTATGCTGTGCATGACGCATAGCCTACATTTCTTTTACACTTTGTTCCTTTTGGTTCAAGAACACTTGAGTTCCATACTACGGAAGTATATTACAGTAAAGGTCTTACAATAAGTTCAAACAATTACTTATGTGTTTCAATATCTTGGAAAGATCCAAAAATTACTAAATAAGAATCGGACATCATTAATAACTGATGTAGACGATTTCGGAACAAGTATAGTTTTCAGCTAACAACATTGCTAGGCTCAGGTCGTTGGCTTTGAAAAAAACAATGGCTTCTTAGATTTCTTGAAAGATGGTGTGTGCATTGTCGAAAGAAAACATGTTAAGTGCATCAGTGGCGTTAGAGGAAAACAAAAAAGCCCACTTCATATTTATAACCCTGGCAGTTTTGTGAGCTTACAACTTAATCTTTAGATTACTGTCTAGATCAGCCATGTCAAAACATGCGGCTCACTAATCATTATTGTGCGGCTCGTCTCATTGCTGTGTGGTCTATTTCTATGTGAAATACTTTCTATGTTCGGCAGTGAGAAAAACTTTTCCCACTCGTGAAAAGGGGAACAAATCACTAGCCAGAGTCAGATTAACGGATATTCATAGCTGTATTCTAGAATTTGCTACTTCAAATAAGATATCTCCTAAAATTGAAAACTTGGTTGCAGAAAAATGATGACAGTTTCTGAGCAAGAAGCAATGAGTAAGTTTTAATGAATATTATTATTTTCTTTAAGACAATATACTACAATGTATTTATCCTTTTTGTTACTCATTTTTAAGTATAACATTAAAGATAATTGGATTTCTCCCCCCTTGCGGCCCACACTATCTTACAGCACTGACAATTTAGCAATCGTCGTGCCTCGTCTAGATAATACATTAATCATTACTGCCAGATCTTTTGTTCCTTTTACTAATTTATGTCCGTTAA
The DNA here is from genome assembly GCA_022664845.1 of Lepisma saccharinum. NCBI lineage: Eukaryota > Metazoa > Arthropoda > Insecta > Zygentoma > Lepismatidae > Lepisma > Lepisma saccharinum. Next base: position 9,985 of record JAGDQP010023874.1, on the reverse strand, counting down.
ATTAATATCTAGATATCAAATAATAAATTTTTCTTGTGTAGGAGACTAATTTTGTTTTAGAAATACTAATTTTTCATACACAGCAAAAAAAAAAAACTTCTTAAAAAAAGAGAGAAAAAAAAAGTTCTTATCTCTGCACCAAGAAACAATTGTCTTAGAAATGAGATATCAGGATTATAATTTAATTTAAAATGAGAACATACGGTTTGCAAATAAGATCAGTGAACTTATTTTACAACTGTCATGTTCTTATTTTTCAATTAAATCAGAATGTTGACACAGAAAAAAATATTTCTTGCTGCACAGATAAAAACTTTTTTTTTATTCTCTCCCCAATCTCAGTTTTAAGAAATCGTTTTTTGTTGTGTTGTCGTGTTACTAACCTAACTACTGATTTTTTCTGATGTTGATTGCAAACAATGTGCATGTTTCTACTGCAAATATTGTACATACAACCTAATGTCATCATCAACTTACATTAAGTAAGAATTATCAACAATGTTAAGTTTACCTTACGATGGGTTGCGCCAGTGGGCGCTGGTTAGGCAAGGTAAGGTTAGATTTGGTTACGAGTTTGGCACTTACACTCTCCATTTCCTGTCAATGATTTTCGCGTCCCAGATCTGCGGATTTTAACGCACTTGCAATGTCAGAACCCCTTCATTTGAATATCACATTGATTATGTATGCTGTAATTGAGTGGTTACATAGTACGATAGAATGGATATTTCACTTGCATTATAGTACGAAGACAAGGATACCCTATCAGTCATTCAGTTCACATTGTTAGATTAGGTTAGGTATCTTACGTTAATTTGCCCTCTTGCACTTGAGTTATCCATTAAAATATTCTCACCAAGTGGCCGTAGCTCAGTGGTAGAGCCTTATCTTTGCATCGAGAGGTCTTGGGTTCAATTCCAGGGGCCGATTATTCTGACTAAGGTTTTTCCAAGGTCTTTGCTCAGTCACACCAAGCAAATGCCGGTATGGTACTTCTACAAGACACAGAGTGCAACGTGGATATAGTAGAAAGTCTTCTAAGGAAAGAACCTACTTTTTTATTGCAAAGTGGGCTTGGAACCGCTCCGTTCAATGAACGCCGTAGGACTTGGATCCGTGACTATGTGGACGGAAGCAAGCACGCTTACCTCTCGGACAAGCTAATGTTTAATTATTTCTTTCACGAAAATGGTACAAAGCTAATTCTTACATGGTTGCCTTGTCAAAGACATTTTCTTTTACACAAGTGACTAATAATAGACTCCTGCGTTACATTTTTTTTTTACCGGAAGCATTTTCTTAAAACAAACAGACCCGCCTTTTTGAATAAAGCTTCATTGTATTTTCTTCTAAAAACAAAACGAAGTAAAAAAAAAGATGGATGCACATACATTTCTTTCGAATGTATCTGGCAACACTTACGATAACATATAGGTGGGTCGGGGCGACTGCCGAAAAAAGAGGAACAACTTAACTTTGTGAGTTCGTGCGTTGCAAGAGACGTCAATATATCTTTCACACTCCGTAAATCTAGACGGGCATAGCCAGCGTCAACATGAAGGTTCGGTGATGTCATATATCTTATAAGAAAACGGAATGTTCTTTTGGCAATTCGTGAGAAAAATACTTATACCGGAGAAGGAAAGGGAAAAAAAAAGTTTTTGAGGTAACGGGTGAGATCAGGGGAGAGATATTTTCTCAGCCTGCTGCACAGAATCCTTTTGTAAGTGTCTCGGGAAGAAGAGAAAGTTTCGGTTGTTCTCCGTTCGATTTCGTTTAGACGAAAAAAACAACGACAGAAAGAATGTTAGAAGGGAAAAAGCATGCAATTTTTGAGGATGACAACATTCTTACCACTACCATACTGTAACAATATCTTATTTACTTTTAGATAAATATTTTTTGAATAAAAGAATCGGACATATGAAGCTCCTACTTTTGAAACGTATCTTGTCCAGTCCACAACATTTTTCTGCAAATCAGGAAAATCGTTTTATGTGGAAAGTGGCAGGTACTTTAAGATTTGTTAAGCCCTTTCCATTAATTTCGATATTGAGCTTTCATTTTTGTATCAGCATAAGATTTGCCTTCCTTAATATTGTTAAAGAGTCGGATTAACAATATCATCAACTGTATCTCTTATATCTGCGCAGAAAATGTCCTAACCAGTCTCTTTTCCTATTGTTTATGTATTTGGTATTGTTGGTCTCGCCTATTCTCTTCATGTACTTTCTCATTGCACATCTTCTGCGTCAAGTTGATTTCTTGTTCTTCATGTCCACAATTTCGAAGGCTTGCAAATATACTTTCTTCACCCGTCCATAGAGTACACGTATCCGCTCCGTAAATTACAAAAATCGATTCAAAACATTTAATCAATTTGTTCCTCAACTCTTTGTTCAAAGTGAGATTCTACTGTTTAATGAAGACCATATCCAGTCATTGTTATTCTCGTCTTTATCTTTCCTTCACATTCTACATTTTCACTTGTGATACTTCCCAGCTACTTGAAACTGGATGATCTGCCTTTCCCCTTCCAATGTTGATACATGTTCGGGCGCCATTTGTTTAAATTATTCTGTTTAATAGAAACTCTTTGGTAACAGAACCCAGTATTGCTAAATACCGTTAAATTTTGAATTATGCACGCTTATCAATTTTGCACTTTTCTAGACTTAGCTGTCTTTCCTCTTGCTTCAGGCTAATAAAAAATTAATAACAGTTCCTTAACTGTCCGTTAGATTACGCTAAGGTTTTAAGATTCATTATGATGCCTTAAAATTCTTTAGCACTTTAGATTACTAAAGATTCTTTCTAGCTGTAAGGAATCTTTCAATCTGTTAAGGTTGTATTAGATTCCGTGCACTTTCTTAAGACATTTTCAAATTTGTAAAGATTTATTAAGATTTCTCTTAACATGTTAAGATTCCGTATAATAACTTAAGAGTCCTTAAATAAGACGGAATCAAGCTCCTTAAAATCACTTGAAATTTAGAAAAATCCTTTAATATGCGCTAAAGATATCTAAGAGCCATTCAGGCTATTATTTCCAGATTTTAAGTAGGGAAAATTTCTTTACGGAAATGGTCCGCTGGAGTCTAAGTAAACATTTTGACTTAGGTGGACATCCGCCATTCGGTAGGTTTGACAGCTGTGACGTCATACAAAATGGTGGCTGCTAAATCACGAAGTCTAACATATCTGTGGTAATCCTGGCTCGATTTGAACGATTCTTTCACTGCTTTTGTTAATTTTACTTTAAAAAATTTACTCATCATTTTCATTAGTGTTCGGTCGAAAGCGGCGGGTCCTTCAAGTTAAGCTAAGCCGTATCCATTCATCCTGTTGTAATACAAAATAACATTTCTCTCGATAATGATTTTATATTCTCATCAAAATGAATACTTTAGGGAGTAACCGAACTACGAATTTGTTAAAACCAAATTCGCAAGTATCTAAGTGAGAACTCATGTCGTTAATACAGATACGTGTAGATGTATGACCAGAACAAATGCCTGACCCGAGCCAAATATACGAAAAGGCTATAACTTATTATGGACGTTCAAACCTTCGACAAGAGAAATGAGATCTCTAACTTCTCGAGACAAATTGAATATCAGGATTCGTTCGTGGTGTGTACGAACCCCCCATTCTACTACAAAATGCTTTTGTTTGATGCATCCTATGATGCCAAAAGAACCATCTCTTGAGATTTATTAATGGTTATTCGAACGCTACATCCGCAGGAACGGTACTGTAGTAAATTTATATTGATACCGTTTTACAACATGCTTCTCCACTATGAAGATTTTGTGCTTCTCTGAGACTGTCTTAAGCAGGATCCTTATGTCTTCTAAAGTTAACAAAAAGCCATCGCTGGTAATTAACAAAATCAAACTCGAAAAAAAAAATATTGACTGAAATTGTGTACTGTATTCAGATATTGTCATCAGAACGGATCAAATCTCATAGAAACTGGCGCATTCTTAGAAAATTATCCATGTACATTTTTTTCTGATGTTTCCAAGGTCAACAAATTTTGCCAAATCTGTGAGGAGTTTCTTCACTTTAAAGTTCATAACCCTATGATTTATTTTTCTCTTGCTGAAGAAATAGTCTGTTGGATTTGAATTAGCTCTTTAATCTTTGCGATATAATACTTACTCGAGTATTCTTTGAGACATAACTTCACCTGCAATCTGAAGATGCTTTCTCTTAATGTCAGTATCTCTTTTACTCCTATCTTCCCTCCTTACAATATTTTCAACTACATTTACTCCACAGTCTGCAAATTTGATTAACACTTTTGAAACACCACTTCCACGTATAAATTTATCTAAGAAAATATTTAGCCATGTGAAACGCTCAAAGAATAAGAACAATATTTGTGTACCCTTCTGAATTACTTAAATAGAATGTATGTACAATTACTAAACAGTTGTGGTCTAACTGGTCGAGGACACTGTTAAAATTCAATAGTGGTGTATAACAGTAGAATGATGCGCTCCTAGATATTGGGTTATTGGTAAGGATCCAATTTGTTTAAGAGGTAGATCTTCAACTGAACAAACAGTATTGAAAGAACTCCTCTGGAGTGGAAACCTCAGAGCGACGTAGAATGCAATGTGCTATTCTCTAAACCTGCCGTAACATGTCCAAAGTTTTGTACCTATTCTTTTCATCGTCAAAAAACGTGAGATAACCTCGAAATCGCTTGGGAGATCAGGACGTTTGTTTTGATGAATTGAAATAAGGCTGTAACTGTTGGTGTGGAAGGAGCTCTTAAGTTACTTTTATCACTCGAATGTCACCAGACTCTGATAAACAGTTTAATTGTTATCTCTCGTGGCTTCTCTTGGACACACACAATTTCGTGAGAATTTCGGCCATCAGTTAAACTTGCTTCCACATGATCAAAGTGGTCGAAGGCTTCAATCGTGTATGAATCAGTAGACACTTTGGTAAACTTTATTTTTATATGGCCCAGTCTAGTAATTTGAGACTTCGGCCCGTCACGATTCGCCCTTGAGCCATTACAATCCACAGCCATACCCCTACCGGAATTCGAACCCGGGGCCTTCGAGTCGTTGGCCCCACGGCTAGCCGGCCGGCATGAATCAGTAGATAGAAACTGCGCTAGGAAACTGGTTGAGAGATCATCCTGTGCAAAGATAATTTCAAGGTAATTGACATATTACCATGCTTGATTACGACTTCAAATCAAACCTTTACATTTCTTTTCTATTGGTTACTCTATTACCATATGTAACGGTGGTTTAGTAGGTCTACGGTAGATGTTGATTTGTAGTATGATATGTTATTTTTAATAAGGTTTGTGTCTTAAGATTTCACTTTTTGGAATGCTTCGATATTTCCAATTCTTCAACTTAATTTTAGAGTATATCACATTCTTCAACGGGATGTAGCTTTACATTAAATAATGCACTAAAGAAGTCTTGAATACATGAGGCATGCACGTCCAAAAGCTTCCACATTATCGAAGTTATGATTGAGACCACCGCCTAGTTTCTGTAATGTTTCTCTCGATATAATGACCGTTTCTATAAGAAGATGGTCTCTAATATAACTGCAGGTATGTCCATAACCTTTGTCTAGTCCAGATTTAATATCATCAGCTATACAAGGAAACGCTGACAGCTTTTTCGACACTTTATACGTATTTTTGCCATCTGACAGAAGTTCTTCTTTGTCCGTTAGTAAATACCCAGAAATACAGCTATTATGACGCAGTAAATCGACACCGATAATGCTTGAGACACTCTGTAGATCACAAGTACGAGTAAAAATAATCTTTGTAGGTACACTTGCTTCAAGAAACTCTTCATCTCTTTATCATTCACTTGTTCTCTACTTCTGGTAATTGTGCTGGTTACAGATAACACATAAAATGTCTAGATTTTAAAAGTAGCTCTTACTTTAGGACTAAGATGTCGCGCTTGTTTTTGTTTCTATTAATCTGTTCCCTCCCAAGAACTGGGAGACAAAGAACTTCCTCTCTAAACCCAACCCTGGGTTCGCCACTGCCTCTCAAAAATTGGGAGTACAACATTGGAATTTTGTACTCCCAATTCAGAGGTGCAATTTTTACGGTGTATCATTTTCAGGACTGAACACACTATCAGCACTTTTATTACATATGATATACAGTTTTTTATTTTGTCTGAAGAAGGATAGGACCTAAACTGTCACTTGATATTTTAGACAATTTTATCACATTCATGTTTTCATTTCATTTGAATTGCTAATTAAGATAAAGCGTATGCTAGGATAAAAAATAAAGAGCAAGATCGGGGTGAATGGAGAGGGCTTAGCTTGTCTTGAAGGACCAGCTGTTTTCTACAGAACACTAATAAGTAAGTTTGTGAAGTAAAATTCATAAAAAAACATTGAAAGAATCGTTAAAATCGGTCCAGAAATATCAGAGATACGTTAAATTTCGTTATTAAGCAGCCATTTTGATCACGTCACAGCCACCATCTTTGATGACGTCACAACCGCCAAACTTACCTGATGGCGGATGGCCACGCAAGTCAAAATTATCTATTTAGTCTCCAGTGAACCATTTCTGAAAATAAATTCTCTCTACTCAAAAATTCTTAGAGAACTGTAGTTAGATCCTGGACTAAGATGACTTAAAGATCATTAGGGTCTCGGGGGAAAACCGGAGATGTCCATTTCTAGTGAATTTGTGCTGAATAACTCATTCTATTGGAGGAAATTGGAGCTACAAAACTGTGAAAGAAGGAAGGAAAAATATTCATAAATGACCACAGGAGACCATATTACATATTTGTTGAACCGTTTAAACATTAAGAGATGAATAAATTAAAACTTGATTTTCTTAATAAGCCTGTTTTGTGGCATCTCTTGTTTTCTCCAGACACCCTTATGTTCTTCAAGAATCTACAATATGCCTTAAAATACCTTAACGTACCGTAAGATTACTTAAGGTACATTAAGATCCTTATAATTCCTCACCCCTACAATTCATTTTATCTTATCTTATAATTCCTTAAAATACTCTAAGATTGCCTAAGACTCATCAAACTTTCCTACGGTATATAAAGATGTCTTCACATTTCTTAAGATAACATAGAATTCTATAATGCTCTTTAAGATAATGTAACGTACCTCAAATCCATTAAACTATTTAATGGTTTTCAAGATTTTATGAGATACATTAAAAATCCTATAACATTAGTGAGATTACTTAAGGGTCTCTAAGATCCTTGAGGCTCTAAGGTTATTTAAGAATTTCTTTAGCTTTATTAAGGTTGCGTTAAGAACTTTGAGAGTCCTTAAGTTCAATTAATATCCATAAGGTTACTGAAGGTTCTTTAGTATTCCATCACGTAAAGAAAAATTTCTTTAAAATCTTTAGTATTTATTTTAAGCCTTAATATATTTATTTAATACGATTTAAAGTTCTCTAAAATGTTATGGTTACTTAGAATATTTAACTTATCCAGAGCCAGAAAACTTTCTAGATTCTTCTCTTTGCTCTTAAGGTTAATGTAAAGCAAAGATCTCCAATAAAAGATGGCAGCACTACCTCCGTAGACCGTATATGTGTAATGTATCTTCATCGTTGCAAGAAATTTCAATGCTGCTCCTACAAACTCAAGCCTAGAGAGTTCTAACTTTCAGGGAAGTTCATAACCAATTCGATCAATGTTTTTTTTTTTCGTTTTTCTTCATTGTTGAAATTGCTGTTGTGAATATCAAAACCTATAACAATGAAGCTCTTCCAACAATGAACAACAAAAAAATTTAAAAATCGGCACGGATAGAACTCTTGAATTGGTTATGAACTTTCTTCCCTGAAAGTTAGAACTCTCTCGGTTTGAATTTATAGGAGCAGCAAAGGAAATTTCGTACAACGATAAAAATACATTAGACATATACGGAGGTAGTGCTGCCGTCTTTTGTTGGAGATCGTTGCTTTACATTAACCTTAATCATTCATTGTATTGACCGTCTGTCCATTGAATTCGAGAGAAATGCAACAACGCCACTGAAAAATATAGAAGAAAAAAAACCGTGGTCGTTAGAGTGCAAGGAAAGATTTGGAGTGCAAGCTAACTGCATACAATTCCCTCTCCGAAGAAGAAATGAGGATCTCATAGTAGTCCCTGTGCTATCGCCCTCGTTTCTATCGAGTGACCTGTTACTGGTCGTTTATGAGGTTGGACATCTTCCAAACCTTACTCTGGCTTCTCAGATCGTTATTCTATTCGAGAAGACGACGACGCCTGCTTTTCTCACGATAACAGTCGAAGGAATGTAGCGTTCGATGTCGTCAACAGGAGACAGAGAGACCATAAGAGACGTTATTGTAAAAAGAAAATGAAAGGAAAAAAAGAGAATCTTGGAGTGATCGTAGACGCACAATTACGTTGTCAGACAGTGCGTGATGATTTGATAAGCATCTGAATCTTAAATTGTATTGATTGCGTGAAACAATTATTTTATAATGACAGTGTGATGTTTAATGTACAATTTATTAGCTAAATACTCATTAAAATCACATTTTTTTAATTTCGTTTCAAACGGTCTTTGTTTTTTCTATTAGTGAATTAATACAATCTATAAAAAAATATAACGCTGTGTGATTTATTCTTTAAACGCTACTTTTACTTTCAGTATGTAAACAAGCTTTATTCTGCCTTTTCATGAATTATTCAGGTTTTGCTCCTAAATTTTCAAATATTACTTATGTTTTAATTCTTGACTGAATTTGAATGTATTTTTAAGACCTTTAGGCAACTATGGTTCAGGCCGTATGAATGATGATGAGATGAATGAAATGAAGAAAGTGGGAGAAAATGGGACAACCCACGCAACCAGTGTTTGTCCACAGCAAAGTCTACATGGCATGAGCAAAAATCGATCTGACGACCCCTAGCACCAGAGGTGAGCGCTCTACCAACTGAACTACAGTGGGCTCACCTCTCTTCCCGTTGGATATACTGAAAATGCAGCTATGGCAAATTAACACAATTCACATAGTTCCTCTTGTATGAGATTAAATATTGGCTACCGGTGAAACTTTTCTTCCTTTTTCAAAATGTCGAATAACACTGTATAATGGGTCCTTTTGTACCTATAAATGCAGCCGTGATACAATATTCAAATGTTGTAGCTGTGCGGTCAATTCCTTTGGAATCCCATTACATCTATTAAATAACCTTCTCAGGGTCGCTATTTCGGGTTCGAAGTATGATGCCTTTGATAACAACTTATACCTAATAAAGTGCCCCAAAGCTACACCGTAGTGGCGACACAAATGAGTTTGTATAGAAACTATCCACCAATTGCTGCGGCGCTTTTCAGCAGCCTGGGCAATGCGAACAATTCCTCCACTACATCAAGCTTTAAAGATGACGAGGAATGAACACCAAAATAGTTTATTCAATAGAGGATTGCTTGATTACCTCTACATCGTGTACCCGACATATACTATATATGTACCTAGTACATATATCCATCTGGTATACTTCACACTTTACCCGCTCTGATTACATTTAAAGACTTAATGTCTATTAAACTCGCCATTGTTATTTATCTCTTTTAAATCCAGTGCAATTAATTTCATATTGCACTTTACACTTAAACAAAATATAAAAAGGTGCTCACTTCACATTTGCAACGACAAAATGCAGCCATCTAGCGAGCACCTCGCGAAACTCTTAATATAACTTGTGGGGTATAACAAGGTCATTACAACTGCAATTCGTAAGCATGTTTCACTATATTCCAACACAATCCTTCTTCGTTCAAACTCTAACAAATATTTCAATTTAAACTTTAGATTTGTTTTAGTCATGATTTTTCCTTCTCCTTTGTTTAAAATTACAGTTTTCTTAAACCTCACATACGTCTTTGCCCCCCGTGGAGAAAAAAAAATATGTAGGTGCCCATGAATGAGCGTTAAAACTTTATTATTCATTTCACAAAGAAAAAA
>JAGDQP010023873.1:15672-28622 GCA_022664845.1 Lepisma saccharinum | reverse complement strand
TTGATTCATAGCAGTTTTATGCTTTTGCGAGAATTTTAATATTGATTTTCCTTAAGAAAAATATCACTTTCACAGTTTTCGATAAGGGAAAGACCTTATTATCCAATATTTAAGCAACAGCTTGCAAAATTTCTCGGAGAAACATTTTATTTTTTGTACCCTTAAGTTAGAACCAAAACAAGGCAGGAGTTAGGAATATATATCAATGGCTGTAAGAGAGAATGGGAGAGAGAAAGCTATAGATAGTGTGTTTCTAAACGTAAGAGTTATTTCAATTACGTCTGTTTTCTCTCTCTGTGATTCTGCGATTTTGTTCGTCTTTCTTTCAACCCTCTCTTTCTTTGCTTTGGTAATAGGAATGAATTATGTAGTATTGCGTGATTTTCTATTACAAAATCAGCATTGTAGGTAAAGAAGTCGATTAGAACATCGTTTGAAAGGTAGTTCCCCAATCAACATCAGGCGTGTCGCCAAGTTTCGTGAGGTCTAGTGGCAAAACCTTCAAGTTTCTTAAATGCAACGTGAGTCAAATAACATATAATGTGAAAAAATCTACGATCTTCTTTAGAAAAGTACGTATTGTGTGGAACATTTATGAATACATTGTGTTATGAAGATTTGAACGTGTACATTCTATAAATTTAATAATCACTTTAGATACAGGTCGTCAAATCTGAAGTTCACGAGCCGAAAGTGTATGACAGCAAATGAACGGTTGTGGAGATACAGGCCGTCATAAAACAAAGTTGCCATTATAATCAAATATATTGCATCTTTAATTGAAGAGGATTATAATAACGGTACACGTGTGGAGGCTCTTGCTAGGGTAGATCGTACTTTAATAAAGTTTGATCCTCCTTCGTTTGGTACTGTTTTTAGTATTTCACTCTTTTCAAGTAGATTTCTTACAAAGCATTCACATACGTTTATAACGTTATTGATTTCTAATTTATCAAGTTTTCATGTTTCAGATTTATATTCAGTACAAACAGATCTTTTATTGTAGCGATCTATAGTGAAAAACGAAAAACACAATACCCGTGTGTTCTTGGGCACACTAATACGATAACGAGCTTACTGATTCTAGTGTCCCAATGGTCAAACCGACATATCTCACACACTTCTTACTGACATTTCTCACAAATTTTATTTTTGTCAAAGATTCAACAGCTCTTTGAAACGTTGTGCCACTTCACGCATATCGTCATTTAAGAACATTGACGGTTTTGCCATTAGACCTGAGAAAATGAGGGAACAAACTTCATGTTAATCACAACGCGGCTAAATACAGTCGCTTCAACAGTATAATGGGTAGTTTATTGTAATTACAATGTTTAATAAGATAATATATTACTTCCTTTGAGATTTTCAAATCTATACTTAATAAATGGTTGAAACAGAAATTATCCCGAAGTATTCGCAAAATTAAAAAGGGGCAACGTTTTCGTAAATAGAATGAGCGTGCCTTTCAAGTTATGTGCCGCTCGACCCGTGTTGCATTTAAGAAAATTGTAGGTTTTGAAACTAGACCGCGGAGGATGGTTCAATATGTTCATATTTATCTCAATATTATTCCTAGCGTTCCTCGTCTACAGTTTGGTAAGTTGTTTAGGGTATTTATGAGGTTTTGTAGCGGAAAAAAATACATTATTTTTTATAAATGGCTGTGCATAATAACTAAAAGTTTACAGCACGATTTCTCCCAGTGTATTCTTTCAAATTAAAAAATAATAATGTTTTTTTTTTTTGTAATTAGAATCGAAGTAGCTTTCAAGTGACGTGTCACTAGATCCATGTTGTCATTTAAGAAAATTGAAGCCTTTGCCACTAGAACGCGGAGGATGGAGTAGCACACTTAAAATCGCCACAATATATCTCCCCCTTAAAACCAGAGTTGATGTGTTTCGGGATTTTTGAATCAAATCTCTCGATTATGAGATAACAGGGGTGGTAACTTTTAAATGCGCCACCCTGTATAATTAGTATAACGCGTAAATTTTAAACGTAATGTAAACCATCCGTAAAAATGGAAACCTACGTAATCTGCCGCATTGCCTCCTGAAGAAAATTGCAATGTATTCTAGGATTCTGCTTACCTACATAGTGTACATTTCGTTACATTAATCCTACATGTACGTACTAATACGGATGTTGCAGACTCGTGAAATAAATCAGCTTGCACCATAGTTGCCTAAAGGCCTTAAAATCAATTCAATTCGTAAATAAATGGTGTAAGTACAGTAACAAATAGTTTACTTTAAGTAAAGTCAAACAAAGAATGTCAGTTAAATTAAAATCATATATCTTGAAATACCTTTTTGTTTTCTGATGCATTTGAGTCCACGAATATTACATTTTCTTATATTCCCTACAGAGAGAAAACAAATATTTAAAACAAGTATTTGTATTAGCTTTCATGTTGCTTTTAACACTAAAACATTTCATATTTAATATTATTCACCCATTTGACACAGACTTTGATTTTTAAAAATCGTATCTACGGTAATAACATAACAAATAATGTAGTTATAATAATGTAGCTGCATAAGCATAGACATTTTGTTAGAAAATCTTTAAAATTAACCATAGAAAAACAAACGTCATTTTGATAAGGGGGTGCTATGGTACCTCCGCGAAATAAATAACATATAAATGTGTGGTTGTTTCCAAAATGTACCCAATTGTGGCACATGGAAAATTATTTCTTATATCTAAATTTAGAATAAAGGTTTCCTTCCTGAAAATAAGATTAATATCTTATAGAGCAATGTAGCTAAGCAGTAGGCAGTTGAGAGTTCTTGTGGTAAAGTTTCTGACGTTCCTAAAGACATAACATAATAAGGGGATATTTCTTGAAGGTTAACTTAATTATTTCAACCGGCCATCTGGGGCTCCTGACCTCAATCTTGGAAATTCCTAAGGAGAACACTATATTAGTCTTGGTGTGAGGATACCTTTATATTTCCAATTCTCAATGGATTCAAGATAAGTTTCTTTTCAGCAAATTTTTAATTAACAATTAAAATGAAACAATAACAAATAAATAACAAATAGGCAACACGTTATTTTGAGAATTTTCTAAATGTTTTGACAACGAAAATTTCACATATAAAGTAGATTTAACTTCGTGAGGCGAAGCTATCAGTCCAATTAAGGGGAGCTACAATATTTATAATTTCTTTGTTTGCATACAAATAAAAAGATTTACATTAGTAATTAATTCACAATATCCAGATTGCAGAAGACTAAATCTCTATAGCTATAACTGAAATTAATAACACAGAATAAGAGAATAAAGATCGATCGAATAGATTTAACAGAGGGAGAAAGAGGAAAACATAATTACACCAGAGTAATTATATCACCCCTCATCGCTAAAGTCATCTTACTGTTGAGTAATTTCCTAGCAGGAAGTTTAATTTTCACTTTTTCTAACAAACAGGCCGTTATATCCCGTATGACTTGTGAAAAGAAATACATTTACTGTTTCAATAATTTCGTACTCGAGCTTCAACCTATTCTTTCCCGTATCGATAAGACATTTGCAAGGTGTATGCATAAGTAGTTTCAGGTTTACCTAAGAAATAGCGCCAGCAAAAAGTACGCAGTGTATTCATTTGACACATACGTCATATTGTTAGGCTGACATTAAACTACAAACACACACAAGTTGAGTCCGTCAAACACTAGCGTCTTTGTTTTATCGTTCAGTGATCATGTCGAAGTTTGTGCCTGAAAAAGAACATTTGCGGCACGCATTGCTTTTCTTATTTAATCAAAAGGCTGTTGAAAGTCATCGTATGCTGGTAGAAACATGGTGAACATGCTCCATCGATTAGAACATGCGAGACGTGGTTTCGACTATTTAAAAGTTGTGATTTCAATGTGATAAACAGTGCGCGCTCTGGTAGACCGCAAAAAGGCGAAAACGAGCAATTGCAGGTGTTATTGGAGGATAACCCAACTCAAATCAACAGCAATTGGCAAAAACATTAAATGTGTAACAAGAAACAATCAGCAGACGTTTACGAGCAATGAGGAAGACCAATAAAATGAGTAAATGGGTCCCACACAATTTGAATAAACGTCAAATGGAAAATCGTAAAGTCACTTCTGAAATGCTGCTTCAACACCACGAAAGAAAATCCTTGTTGTATCGAATTCTGACGGGTGACGGAAAAGGGATTTACTTTGGAAACCCGAAGCGGAAAAAATCGTGGTTTTCACCTGGCGAAGCCGGTCCTTCAACACCAAGGCCAAATTGCTTCGGCAAGAAGACCATGCTTTGTGTCTGGTGGGACCAGAGCGGAATTGTGTATTACGAGCTCTTGATCCCGTTAATGCACAACGCTATCGCCAACAAATGATTAATTTAAATCACGCATTGATCGAAAGACGACCGGAATGGTCCCGACGACATAGCAAAGTGATTGTGTTTCACGACAATGCGCCGTCTCACACAGCAAAACCAGTGAAAAACACCTTGAAATTGGTTGTATGGGACATCCTTCCGCACCGGTCGTACTCCCCAGGCCTGGGGCCATCTGACTATCACCTCTTCGCATCAATGGGGCACGCGCTCGCAGAGAAGCACTTCAGCAATTTCGAAGACGTTGAAAAATGGCTCGAAGAATTGTTATCCGCAACAGACAAGCAGTTTTTCTTGCATGGTAAGCATCAATTACCTGAAAGATGGGCGAAATGTGTAGAAGCCAATGGCCAATATTTTGAATAAAACAAAATGTTTTTCCCTTGAAAATTAAGTGTTTCCTTTACCACAAAAACCGGCAAAAACTTATTTTACACCTGGTATTATACCTGCTTCTAATATGTTCATTTCAAAATTATATACTTTCAACTATAATTATTTCTTAAAGCAAAGTACGAATGAAACTTAATTGGTGAAGAGATGCTGAGTTATTTTAAGCAAATAAATAATAATACTCCATATCAGCCTCGGTATATTGGATTGAAGAAAAACATTATTCTAAATATTCTAAGTCAACTAAGTAAATAGAAGTAGATATGCCCTTACTGTTAAAGCTGCGAAGTTCATTGCTCGGCTTTCATTCACACACTGACATAACAAGACAAATACGGATAGCATATTTCAAGCACCTTCTGATTAACGTAGTTTCTTCTAGAAATTTCGACGTAACGTTAATTATTGCCTTATCTTCAGAGAATTAGTGATTGCACTTGTTTTTATTTCAACCCAAATTACGAATTTTAATTTTTAGGGATAGCAAGGAAATTAGCCGTTAGGAAATTAAGAATAGATGAGTCCATCTTTCCTGTTGATCAATTCTGAAAGGGTATCGTCCCGGAACGAACCACCATTTCGTGGTTTCAAAACTTGTGTTGTTACAACAAAATTATGTTCTAATTTCCTTTGCTAATTGCTAAAATACCTTTGCAATCAACGCCAAAAAATACTGTTGAGTGACATGATTTGATTATATATGCGATTCATACGAAGACAGAAATACGTTTTATTTTTCTTTTGTCTCATATCCTTTATTACAAACACGGTTTATGAACCATAGACCGTTATCGTTCCGCAATAAGGAAAATAGGTTGGAATTTTTAATAAGTTAGGACAGGGGAAAATATAGAAGGGATAAATTGAATATTGTGAACAGATGATTTAATTTATCTGTTACAGATATTCCCACTCACATTTTGTTAATTTGAAGAATTAAAGCAGGATCTTATTCAAAAGTTTGAAGAGTGTATCACTATTTATCTGGTAAGTTCTGTATATAGTGAAATAAAAATATAGGGGTTGGAATTTAACAAAGTCCAATAGCAAAAGTATGTTATAGTTTACTTTAAGTAGCGATGTAGTAGTAGTTCAGCTTGCTTAAAAATTATTACGATTGATCAATAGAACATAACAGAATGATAAGGAATAGTTGCTACATAAAATTGTAACAGATATTGCATAAACAC
Source organism: Lepisma saccharinum (assembly GCA_022664845.1). Taxonomy (NCBI): domain Eukaryota; kingdom Metazoa; phylum Arthropoda; class Insecta; order Zygentoma; family Lepismatidae; genus Lepisma; species Lepisma saccharinum. The sequence continues at coordinate 22,670 of JAGDQP010023873.1, read as the reverse complement.
TACACTTCAACAATTTAAATTGAATTTAAATTTAATTACTCTTGGCTTCTATATCAGAATTTGAAATGATTTTCATTTTCGATAAGAATGTATAGTAGTAATAATATGATTACTTGTGAGATAATTAATTCCGAAAACTAAAGTTTATATGAATTTTAAACTTACTCTAAATTTTAATATTAACATTGACTTACATTTATTTACATTACTTATGTGAAAAAAATTATAAAGACATGCAAAAATATTGAGTACAAACTAACGATATTTTTTTCTAATACAGTTTTCTTATTAATTACCATTTACAAAATTGTATCAATTACTGGTTTTCGTTTCCAAATTTCAAGAAATAAAACACAATTTTAATTACAATCATTAAAGAATTTTGTTTCTTAAATTTCATCTTTTGCATGATGCATTGTTTATTCTAAAAGCTTGTCGAAGCATCGCGTCGGTTTTGAAGACGGAAGTTACCAAACTAATAACAACCTAGTAACGCTGCAGTATACACTCAATGGAGCCAAAGACATTTCATTCATTTCTCCTGATTTCTTTTTCATTGAAGTACTAATACAGAACACGTTTGTTGAAACATTTATCACACATATTCACTACACTAAAATTTTTCACTGAGAAGAAGGGATTTCATATTGTTATCAGAATAGTTTCGAACACTGTAGATTCTTGAAAGGGAAATTCCCATGAATTTGAAGTTGTAGACAAGGGAGAGGAGTGCCATTCGTATTAGAAATGATCAGTGGAACACTAGAAATATGAGAGATTTTAAAAGATCATATTTTTCTTTTGCATTCCAGTGGACATTTTTATCTTTCAGGCAATTCTGCGTCTTGATATCGACGACAGTTTCAGTATGTGTATTTTTCTGTACGTCCTTCTGGGAAGAGGAAAAATTGCTTGAACTTATTTCAGGGAGAAGAGATTAACGCATGAGTTGCTTTTAAAAGATAACACATTAACTTACTAGGATAAGGAAAACTCGTACGTATCTTCTTTGCGTGATAGGGAAGAAAGAGAACAAAAAGTTGAAGCGATATTTTTCATTGACGTTGAAACTTCTCAACATTTTGTAGAAGTAGTAGATTATCGTAAATTGTTCGTAGAGTGAGAGAGAAGTAGGGTCCAGTTTTTGCGCAGTTTCTTGACAATCGTTTCCTTTAATTGTTTCCAGGTACAGTACTGAGTTCAGCGTTTCGTTGTGCTTTTCTTAATAAATTCAGCCTCGATCAGTTTTATGGCAGTTTACGTTTGATAGCATAAATTTTCTTCGTGCTGAAGTGGCTGCCGGATTCATCATTCGTGTAAGAGGAGAGGGATTGGATAGAAGTCAACGTGCTTTTTAAAATGTAGTATAACTTTTTGGTTCGGGGTAAAGATGGTCCTTTGCGGGTGTCTTCTATCTTTAATCTACCCTTCTTTCGAGGTACTTTTTTAACTTCTAGTAGCAAAAGTGGTAACCTATTACATCAACAAGGTGCATCAGTGAACAACAGTACCTTTAAATTAGATAACAGGCATTCATAGAATCATTTTTTAAATTCAACCAATTCAAACATAACTCAAAATGAATTAATTTATCTAAAACACATTACACGAAATCACAAAATACTATAGACAACGTAAGCAATAGAATAAGATAAACAACAGATAAAATTAGAACGGAGTTAAATTTTACAAACGAGATCTATAGATTCCATTAGCTTATAAGAAGATCAGTGCAGTGAGTTTCTAAATGTCTGAGTCAAAGTAACTTTTAAAGGTATCTTTCAAAGAGAGAAAATTTAAATTCATTGTACAAATCTAAAATATTGGAATGTTATGAATTCAAAATCATTTAACAGTTCGATGTTAATTACTTTACCAACACTTTGACGCTTAGTTTATTTTGCTCATTAGCTACATTTATCGAAAAGGGTTTCTTAAAAATCAACTAAAAAATAAATAAATATATATATTTTTAAACTAACGTTGCGAAATTTTATTTACCAATTGAAGTAATTATGTTTATATCATGACGTAACCTGGTCGTATTGAAGCTTTTCTCTGAAATAAATGGAACATTTCTTTAGGTGAAACTTACTGGCTAAACTTTGGTTAGGTTAGAGTTTTAATTATTCCACATAATGTATGCAAAAAAAATGGCAGTGAGGAGGGGGTGAACTTAAGACGATAAACAATCTGTGATACATGAAAAATTATTTGTTATTTCTAAACTTAGGATAAAGGTTCCCTTCCTGAAAATAAAATTAATATTTTATAGAGAAATATAGAGAAGTTGTAGAGCATTTGATAGTTCTTGCGGTAGAGCTTATAACGTTCCTAAAGACAGAACATAGTAAAGGGATCTTTCCTGAAAGTAAAAATTTAATTATTTACCCCTGGCCATCTGTGGTTCCTGACCTCAATAATGGAAATTTCTAAAGATAATAATTCAATAGTCTTGGTGTGTGGATACCTTTATATTTCTAATTCTAAATGTAATCGAGAAATAATTTATTTTCAATATTTTATTGTTTAAAAATTAAAAATAAATCAATAACACATAAATAACGAACAAGTAACAAATTATTATGAGAACTTTAGAATTGTTTGACAATGAAAATTTTACACTCGTAAAGTAAAGCGATTTTCGTGAGGCGAAGCTATCAATCCAGTTAAGAGGGAGGTACAATATTGGTATTTTCTTTGTTTACATACAAATAATAACATGCACATTATTAATTATTAGCTGAAAAGTCCGTTGTTCCTCTTTTATTCAAACACTGACATAACAAGACCAATACGAATCGCATATTATAAGCACTTTCTGATTAACGTAGTTTCTTCTGGAAATTTCGACGTGCCGTTAATTATTGCGTTATCTTCAGAGAAAAAGTGATTGCACGTGTGGTTTATTTCAACCCAAATTATGTATTTAAAATTGTAGGGAAAACAAGAAATCTTGCGGTTAGAAATTAAGGATAGAAGAGTCTACATTTCCTGTTGATCAATTCTGAAAGGATAGCATCCCGCAACGAAACAATATTTCGTGGTTTCCAAAATTATGTTGTTACAACAAAAATATTTTCTTATTTCCTTTACTTATTGCTACAATAACTTTACAATCAATACCACAAAATCCTGTTGAGTGGCATGATTTGATCATATATGTGATTCATTCTCAAGACAGAAATACGTTTTTTTCTTTTGTCTCCTATCCTTTATTACAAACATGGTTTATAAATCATAGACCGTCATCATTCCGTAATAAGGATTTTTAATAAGTTAGGAAAGGGAAAATTATAGAAGGAATAAATTGAATATTCTGAAACTGATGATTTAATTTATCTGCCACAAAATTCATTTTAACCAATTGTTGAGATAATGAAAAAGAAACATAGATTTCCTAACATTTAAGTCGCTTTGTTTATTCTTTCCTGACATATGATAAAGAATTAATGTCAAAGTAAAGTTCACAAAAGATAGACAAAGTCACTTTAATTTTAAAAATTCAACATCATTTTTATTAACTCAATTATTGTTGAGGAGGATTTGAAATATTTTGGAAACCAACTTTTCATATAGAGCATTCGAATGTACAGTTTTCAGTAACTAAATTATAGGAGCATTTAAGCATGTTAGTAGATTACGATAAACGACAATTTGTAAATAATAAACAAAGGCAATTCATACGTATTTCGAAGATACACGTAATTTTTGTCGCCAATAAATAAGCACCTTACATTTCGAACAAAATGGTTTAAATCTTGTGTCTGTTACCTTATTGTCTGTGGGCAGAAAGTACATAATCCCATATAATGTACATCAGAACTGTATATCTTATTTTATTGTTGATAGCACCTCTTGCCCTGTGCATTACTATAGAAATAATATTTTTTGGACTAAAGCGCCCAAGCAGCAAGAGGTGATATAATATTATACACGTCACTTTTGATTCGAGGTGGAATCAACACGATATTCCGTTATTTTGGGTGGTTTTCTCATGCATTACTGTAATGTAACTGTGACAACTGCGCCCGATAATACGTGTACCTCTAGTTTCCTCACAAGCCTGTTGTCTTCGTTACTTTGATAAGAAACGTGCACTTCGTTAATAAGCTCAGATTCAATCTCCAAGTTGCCTTCACAATCACTTACATTGCAATCATTACCAAGGATATTTACTTCGGTCAAGACATTCTGAACAAAATCTGCAAATTTACTTGACGAAGTATGATATATGTTTTAAAATCATACTGTCAGGATAATTTCACTGACGAAATATATTACCTTAAACATACACGTCGGGAGCTACGGAACTGGAAGTTCAAATTCTCGTACAAAACAAAAGGTGAGCAGCGTTCAGATTCTCCTTGAGTTTATATTATTTCGACTCAAGAATTCTGGAAAGTGTATAACGTCATTTATCATATGGGGCCAACTAACGCTATATAATGAAATGATGGGGTGCTGGACACTAAAAGAATTTGTTCCAGGATCAATGGTACTTTTAGAGAACAATTTTCTAACGCAGTATAAAAACGAGGTCACTATTAGTTGAACTACTTCTCTAGGAATTGCTCTGATATTAAACACGTATTCAGTCGGAGTTACTGAGTTTGTTAAGGTAAGGAATGGTTTCGTTTTTTCCAAATATTGATGCAAATGCGAAGGAATATTTAAATTGGAATTAATTAGTATTTTAGTGTCATTCCTGTTAAAGCAAGTAAGACATGTTTTCATTTGAAAAAAAGTTTTTTTGTTTGTGATCAATATTGATGTTCTGCTTAACTATGTACGCTATGTAATGGAACTTAATGTTAGTTTACCATCATTGTTCTCAGAATAGAAGTAGAACGTAAAATAAGTCAATTTAACTTTGGTTTCTAAATTTATTCAATGACATACTTAAAACGGGATATATAATATATTTATATAATATATATAATATATTATATTTATAACGACCAGAAAACGCAAGTGTACAATGAATGGCTGGTTATATGTACCCTAACAAACTGTATTACCTTACAGGTAACTTCCGAGCAATTTTTCAGTCAACACTTACTATTGTACGCAGTAGTACACCAAGATGTTTAAAAAAACAAGTGTTGATTCAATAATTGTGTTGGTTTCTGTAACACGAGCAAGCTAACGACGAATAAAGAACCACGGACAAACGGAATACCAACGCTGCTACATTGGACCATTGCTGGGCATGGATTTTCCTTATGATATAGACTATTGGCATATGTTCTGTTAGAATTGGAGTATTGGAAATGAGGTTTTGAGTAATGAGAACTACGAATTTACTTCTGAGTATTAGCTGAACCTTTGCTAGTCATGATCCTCATTGGGAATGGTTTACACCAGCAGAGTAACAGCACTGCGTCGGTGTTCGAACAATACAGAAGTAGTTCAATTAACAGTTTATTGACTTCCAGATATCCCCTTGGTCTATATTCTGTGGAACGTGAAAACAATTGAGCACTTAAGACCTTGTAAAAATGTCACAAACATGCATTTACGTAAACATTTAAGTGCAAACTTAAATATAGCCAAACAACTATTCTGCATATCATAAATTGAGCATTCATACTACATTGGGCATTCGAATTAAGGAATCCTGAATATGTCTCTAAAATACGTTTTTCTAATACACGTATTTAGGTAATTTTTTACATCCACTTCTCTCTCACACCTATTTGTATGTACGTTTGTGCGTGCGAGTGTTTTGATATTCCCCTAGGCATGTGTAATGTCTGTACAGTGCATTTTGAACGCTAAACACTATAGGGGATGTATCAGGTGTCCAACAAGATACAAGTATTATATATTCTGTATTAATTAGGAAATCTTGCAATATGAATTTAAATAATACCATATGTTGTCAGAATGTCAATATTATGTATATACGTTAAACAGGTATGTTGCGCATGGAAGCATGAACATATACTATAAAAAAGTTAATATAAATTAGATAACTAAGACAAACATATTTAGATTATTGAAGTAGTTTTCTTACGTTTTGAATACCCAATTAAGGTGTCTGTACAGTTGCATAATTCAATCTTTTTATCGGCTCTGCATTGAGCATTACAAGCCAAGGGAGAGTAATACTTGAAAGCCCACATTCCGTCATTCTCCTCTGGAAGTCTGCACTTTCTTAACCCTATAGGTACTGAGTTTCCCACTTGGTCTTCGACAACAACTTCGTATATTGTTAGAAAGAAATCCATTCGCTTGAGAGAACCAAATGTTCCTCTCACCTCGTTCCAATTTTCTCTTGGCACCTCGTAGTTGAATTGTGGAAACGTCTGCAAAATGTTACATTGAAATTAACTTTAGCCATTAACTGAACCATGGTTAAGTAACTCATGGCTAGTGGAAGAAGTGCTTGATCAAACAAAACATGTACACACTTATGAATTTCCAGCAAATTGAAAATAACATTTTGGTATTTCATGGAAAAATGCTATACTAAAATATGCCATATTTTCAGTTTTATAGACTAATCTCGTTCATAATATTAACATTGGTTTGTTGCGTAATGAGAAGGTGAAACAAATGTGATACAACTGGAACATTTGGTTTGAAGATATAATTATAGAGTGAAACAGGACTAAAGGAAATCGAATTAGTTCTTAATCAGACACAAGTTACGATCAAGTAAACACGCCACATTGTGCAGTAAGAAAAAATCAATAAATATGTCAGAAGACGTCAAAGGATTACACTTCTTAGCATCATGTGAGTTGCACTTATGTAGGTAATGTTCTGGTTATATTGTCTCTGCCTATAACTCAGTTTTGTTATTTCCAGATTATACTAACAAAGAGATTGATAATCCGGAGATAAATATACCATGTATTCCCTAACCAGGCAACCCATTATTTTTGTACTTTGGGGGTAATATAACTAATGTATACACGGCTTTATTATACACGATTGTCTCTAAGCTTAGAAGATAGGCCACCTTAATGACGTAGCGTGGCCTAGGTGTG